>JAZHYW010015932.1:0-57185 GCA_037355805.1 Ixodes ricinus | reverse complement strand
GAAAGTCGAGGGAGAGGAGGATACCAGATCGCGCGGGGACGTCAGAAGGCCGAGCTCTGGTTGGAATGATCAGTGGGTAGGCCTAAAGCTGGCTCCTCTTCTCCCTCAGTCTCTAGGTGCATTGCTTAGGCTTCCAATCGCGCATAAATCTCATTGGATCACTCGCAACAGAAAAGCGAGGACTCCTTATTCAAATATTGGAAAAGAAAATATGTTCTACAATTTTTATTTAAAAAAATATATAATAAAAGATATGAAATCACTTCGTAAAAGTAAAGTTGCCTAACTTTTGAAACAATATAAAAAGCAGTTGTAGCGCAAAAGTATCGTTCGTTAGTATTTAGAGGTAACAGTAACAGTATTTCGTTGCGCATGACGCTCCGATACTCTATAACGCGTTATTTTTTTTTTAAGCAAGCAGTAACTTTAGTTTGTTACTTATTTTCGGTAACGGGCACAACACTTCATTCTACTGACACATCTAAAAGCGACTCCATCGTACGATTGCTCGCTCGGATGTTTTGAACCGTCTGCTCTTTCTCGCGGCCCAATGACGTAGTACACAGTTTTCTCCGGAGATATAGATCTGTCGTGCCAATACATCATTAACGTGGCTACAAACACATCGGTCATTGCAAACCACGGAAGAGAGTGAAAGAGTGAGCAGAAGCAGCAGTCTCATAGCGTGCAAGAAAGGCAAGCGTACCCGCCACTCTTCAACCAAAGCGGGAAAGGGGACCACAGAAGCGACCATTCGTCGACCGGCCGAAAACAGACGTCCGCGTAGGGGACATCGAACCCTGGGGTTGGGTCGCTCGCATTGAGCTGCATGTACGGGAGAGGAGGGAGAGATTCCGAGACCCGGGTGGTTTCGAAGAACTCGGGTCCGAGTCCTCGGCTTGAATGGGGGTCCTCTCCCATCGTGATGCCGATGTCCCGTGTGTGTTTGTGCCCTCGGCGCTCACCCCTATCGGTCTCTGTCAACGCCAGCGGCAACGATGCCTTCCCTTTGGATGCCCCGGGGCGGGTCCTTGCAAATCGGTTTCCTTTTGTTTTTATTATTTGTTTCTCGTGGGATCAAGCATTTTTGTAATTCGATAGTTTGCGCACGTGTGGTGAGCTTGAGCACGTGTCGAGGTCTTACGAGCCTCCTTTGTTTCCCGCAGCTGTTGTTGTTTTCATGTTTTTTTTTGTTTTCACTTGTTCTTTTTAACGAGTTTTGTTCGGTGGAATTGCAAGGACATAAAACAACGGCGAATTAACTGCTGCTGTTTTTTATGGCGTGTTTCTGTCGTACATTGTCGGCAGCCCAGTTTTTACGCCTGTTGTTTGTTGTTGTTGATTGTTCTTTTTTAATTTATAGTAATTATATTACAGCGAAGCTGTAACAGACTCGTTGGTTGGATTTTTTTGTCAGCGTCCTAACGGGAAAAAACCTCCAGCGATTGAAGCGAAAAGCGAACATCACGCATGTAACATACAGCACAGCATTCGTTTCAATAAAGAGCAAGCACAAAACAAGCATCTGAACAACATAATTGATAATAAGGTGCTCCTGATAACAATGCGAAGCAAGTAGCGCTCACCGCATACGTTTCTCGGTAAAGATTACTGTTGCGCAAGCTGCCGCGGCGATGACAGCTTGCGACGTGGGGAGTGAAGTCACTAGCCTTACATACAGGGTCGTTTCACGCAAGAGTAACAAAAGTGCCTAAAATTAGTGTATTCGAGGTAAAAGGATAATTTTCTCGGGACCGCATTACTCGCGGTGGCGGACGTCAGAAAATGTGCGACACTTATTAATTAGTTCGCTAATTTACTAAACATTACTAATCAACCTTTTAATTAGCAAAAATAGACATACGGATCCAATTAGAAACTTGATGAGCGTCATTGAAAACCGCTCAATCAGTAAGTTTCCGAAAGGTTTTGAGCGCGTGAGAAGCGTAGTAGTTCGCTGACTTTACCACTCGTGGGGCAGGTACCAAGCTGGTGTTCTCATAAGAGACGGAAGATTCGCGCGGGCGCCTTACCGCAACCATCAACCTTGTACCTGCTCCCCGAGTGGTAACTTTAGTGCACTACTACGCTTCTCACATGCTCAACGTTCTGTGAAAATGACTGATTTAGGGGTTTTCGATTGCGCTCAGCAAGTTTCTAATTGGAACCATATGTCTATTTTAACTAACTAAAAAGTTATCATTTGTCATTTTAGTTAATTAGCGAACTAATTAGTAAGTATCGCGGATTTTCTGACGTCCGCCAGTTCTCGGAGCCCTGCGGTTCCGAGAAAATTATTCTTTTACCTCGAATACACTAATTTTAGCAATTTTTATCACACTTACGTGGAACACCCTGTATATAAAAGATCTTCGTGCAGTGTATTTACTTTTCTTTTGTCAAACATTTGGCATAGCGCAGTGGGAACTCGTTGCAGGTTATACCACAGCTTCGCTGGCCAACCCCGTTCACAGCGTAGATTGGAGCCCCGACTTTTTTAAAGGGAGTTCTTCTGTTTGTTTGTTTTTCTGATGTTTTTTGTAGTTACCTTATTTTAGTTACTGATTTTGCTTTTTGTTTTCACTCGCTATATTTCTCTCGCACTTTTGTGCACTGTCCCTTTTGAACGAAATCTAAAAAATCGACGTGGCGAAGGTTGACATGGATCTTCATAGTGAGCAAAAGAATGTATAGATGTACTAAAATGCACAGACATCCAGGCCGTTATAACGCCGTACAAAGAGCGTTCACAGGTCTGCCGCCAGGTATAGCCATAATAGTGTTCGCCCTCAATTTCTCGTTTTGTTGTTCTGCCGTTCTTGAATAATCATTCTTGTAAATGTAATTTGCACTATGAATACCAGCAGTTTTCCGCCACCTGCCTCACTCGAGGAAGTTGTGGCGGGCTGGGCCGAGGTGATCCTAAAAGTATCCCAGAGATCCGATTCTAGAACGCATCTAGTAAACAGGTGGAATACATACGAGGAGTGTTTTGTAAAGAATTTGCAATTGGCGGCGAAAAAAGAAATAACATCACTGAAATATGCGTTGAGGGACAAGCCCACGTCCCTGTGGATCGGCACGTTCGAAAGAGGTTCCCTTCTAAATTCAGCGCGAAAGTTAATAAAGCAAAAATGGGTATTCCTTCGCTCCTCAAAACGACTCTCTAGTATGTTGTAAACAAATTGAAATGAACGCTCCTTAAATTCTGCCTCCTATGCATTATAAAACTTTGGAGACAGAGGTCGAGGCCGATTTTTTACTTAAAATCTATAGGATAAAATCTCGAACAAAATCTGATAAAGAAGCCCCAAACGTTTCAAAACCGGCTCGCTTTATTCTCTTTTCCTTTTTTTTTTCTTAAGGACGATTATTTTGAATACATTACAGCAGCTTTGTTTTCTTCTACGGAAAATTTGTGGTGTCTTGGTACTCCTGAATTCTGGCTTTCACCAACCGCTGCTCAGCACCGATCGAGGGTATTGTGTCCCTCACGGGTGTGGACGAAGCGTTTCGGACAAAGCCTTCGATGGAACCACGCGCAAGTCCTGACAGCCGCTTTACCATAACACTAAATATCCGCCCCTAAAAAAAAAACCGAACCGGTTTTGAAACGTCGAGACCTCCTTGTAAAATTTGGTTTGTCATGTAATTCAATTTTCCAAGTTTTCTTTCCCAATCAGGGAAACCTCGGCCGAAAAGTTTACGCTCACGATTTTTACGTGTCCTTTTTTTCGTTCGTTTATAAAAGCACAAACTTAGTAAACTTCTTTATCGCGCCGTCTCGCTTCGCTTACAGTCTCGCGCCGTCGCGCGTGAAAAAAGCGTGATTGAAGGACTCGAAGCCGGATCCTGACACTTGTGCTTCCTCTTTCCGGGAGCGGTCCTTCCGCCAGCACGCTTTTCCGATCGAGCAGTTCCATTGTTTTTTGTTTTCTTTTCCCCTAGGGAGTTGTAATGAGCCCGGGAGCTAACCCGCGCTGGGACCCTGAATCTTCGGTCTTCCTGAGGGACCCGGCAGTCGCGTCTCTTGTCCGTTGACCCCAGCGGGGATGCCGGTCTGCTCGCTGGCCGGCGGTGGACGTATGGGTTGCTCGACCTCTCTTCCGCTTGCTCTTGACCCCTCGGTACTCGCCGGGTCGATGGACCGCCTTCGATGATGTGTACCTATTAAAGCCGAGAGGTTTCGCTGGCGCCCTCCCATGGATCCCATCCGTGACGTCACGAGGAGCATGTGCAATCGCCGTGACGTCGCGAGTTGTGATCCTGGCTAGTTTTATCATCAGGTTCGCCGCTAAATGTAGATAAAACGTTTGACGTCACTTGGCCTCACGTTGTCTAATTTCAGGTTACATGATGTCGATTTCCCGCTAAATATAACGGGAAATTTGAGAAAAAAAACACTAAACAAATGTGTAAAGCAAAAAGAAATAAAATAATTAAAATCGCCAACTTCGAAAATCGGTAAAGTGTGCGTTCAACAAGTTATTTCTTAATGGTTGAAACAAACTTCTTATAACATTTTTAGTACAACGGCATGTACTCTACGTGGTCCGTAATATAATCTGAAGCTACAAAAGAAATTAAAAAAAGTTCGGGCGGAATTGTCCTTACAAGCATCATGGGTGGTATTACACACTCAACTATTTTTAAAACATTATTTAATATATTATACATATATCCTAGTAAAAACTCAGTTTTGGTTGCAACTAATTCTTCTCTTAGCCCATACCTACGCTAAGCATTAAATTACAAGTCTAGAGCGCTTCGATCCTAGCGGCTATATTGCTAAAACAAAGGCTGACTTAGTGTCAAAATATTTCATACTCTAAAAAAAAATATACCCCTGGACTACCTGAATTTAAATTAACTGCCTAAGTGCCAGAATAAAGTTTACTCCAAGTATTACGACACAAACAAATGCAAAAACGAGCTCGACAAAAACTCGCAGAGTCTCTTCCAATCCGTGTTGACCTATAATTGCTCAATTACCGGGCCAGTGACGTAACAAAACGCTTGCACAAAATACCACCATCAACTGGTTATTGCGACAAGTTTGAAATAGGAGGTAAGATAAAACCTCCCGTACAACATCGGTGATTGCGAAATGTTTCATTAAAAACTGCTCACGAGCTCTCTCTATTTCCTGCCCGTAAACGACGTAATTCCCTTTAGGATATTGGAAGAGGGTTGGTTATACGGACTCGCGGAGCTATCTTCAGTTTCCAATCCGTTTCAACGTGTATACCGACCGCCCTCTTTGACTCCCGCTCCCAAAGCGAGCGATCGGCTGAGCTTGCGAACCCTTTCCAGCTTTTAATGACTTGTACTTCTCAGACTCCAATCGATTTCGTAACGGGCAGCTCTATTTCGCCAAGCGGTATCGCAATTAGCTTCAAAGAAGAAACATGCATGCCAAGTTTAATTCATTAAATCACAAACTAAATAGTTTCTATTTTCAAAGAGTGGAATAGCTTCCATGGAAAGGTCATCCTTTCAGATCCGATGTTTCGTTCAATCAAAGTTCTGAAGAGCTTATTTGTAAACGTCTTCTTTCTTGATGACTTCTGTATTTTGAATAGTTGTTTTTTGTTGAGTTTGTTGACGCATTGAGTTGTGAAATGAGTGTCTATTTATTTTGAGTGTATTTTTATTTCGTAATATTTATTGTTGTTATGTTTCTAGTGTTGACAGTTTTTATGTTAAGATTATGGTACATATGTATATACTATATAGCGCGACATCTGTGACTAGCTATAATTTTGGTATTTGGATGTTATACGCATATATGTCACGAGTTCGAACACTTCTTTGCTTTCACCCTCATGTAATGCATCGCGAGATGCTTCATGTGTAATATAAATAAAATAAATAAAAAATATTTTTTAGACCAAGCAGATCAGACTTGCATTATATAAATCCCAATTTCTTTTGCGCAAGGTACAACGATGTGACCTACCCCTACAGCGTAACCATAGATGTTTGCAAGTGGCGCATTTTCCGGATATAGTCTGTGCCCGTTCTGCATTCCGCAGAGGCAAATTTCGGTCGGAAAAACCTTCGTTTCGAAGGCATTTAACGTGCGGGAGAAACAGTGGTATAGCAACAGTATTTTACAGGCACGAGTACCCATCTCGGACGACGCCCTAAAGGTCCCTTTCACTAAAGTCCTTTTCGCCAAAAACTCGGCCGACAAAACGCTAATCATCGCTGATGTTTACTGTCTTGGGTGTTACCGCTGGCAGTTGAAACCGAAACTAAAGATGTCATTACATGAATCATGGTCTACTTCGAACCGTTCTAAACTGGTAATTCTATGAATATTACAATGCTAGTTATTTCAGCTAAACCATCCACTGGAGGTTTTTTTGTGTGTGTCGTGTAATGTTAATTCTGTATTTTGCCAATATAAAATGTACACTTCTGATATGGGAACAACAACAAAACTCGGATGACATTACATGGAAAACGTATTTCTATAAATAGGCTTCGTATATAGTGAGTTGAGTACACTTGGTAAAATGCAATACAAAATAAGTATACTAATTTCGTTATAATAATAATTAAAAAAATAATAAAAAGAAGAATACAAATTACTCTAAATACAAAAAAAACATTTATTTTCGCGACCCCGATTTTTCGCGAATTTGGCAGTGGGGTCATATTAACGACCATTATATGGCTGGACTTCTCCTCTACAGAAAACAGATATAATCGCGCCCACTAAACTTCGCGAATTTTACAAGTCGCGAAAATTAGAAGCTCGCCAACATTAAGTGTTTTACATTACTTATTGTTATCAGTTCAAGAGATATTGATTCGCCGACCTCTCAACGCACTTTTTCGTGACACCGGCAAAATTTATTTGTATCGACAGTGTGCGTTATTAATTCAGTTGAGCCTCTTAGTGCCGCTATGTCATTAACATATACGATAAATGTCAGAGGCCCTAAGATTGAGCCTTGAAAAAACGCCATGTTGTATTTTCAATTTATTAGATTGTATTATAACTAGGGTTCCGTGTTTTGGGAGTTTATTTTTCGTCAAATTCGGAGGGTGTTTTTCGGAGTTTATTTTTTGCCAAAGATTCGGAGCATTATCGGAGTTTCTATTTGTTTGATTCCCAATTCTCCGAAATTCGGTTAATATATTTTGCAATGTTTCCTAATAAAAAAAATAAAAAATATATTAACCGGATGCAAACGTATGCCAAATAAAAAACAAAACGCGCTTGCATCAATTAAGATTTCTTCAGTTGAATTTGGCGTTGGTGTCATTGGCAATACTATTTTTTCCCACGACAAAAGTCGCACAAAAGTGCGGCTTCGATAGACGTCAATACCTTAAGATCAATAAACTGCCGGAGGTAGCCGCAAGGAAGCTCGTAGGCATCCCATCAATCTATCCCGCTGCCGCGCGAGGTGGAGTGGTTAAGGATGTAATAGAGAAGTTTCAACTGCCCCTCTTCCCTATTTTATACAATCTCCATGGTCCATAGCTTTCACTGTTACAGATACATACCCTCTCCTTTCTTTAAATCACAAATCCCATGGCCCAAACTGGAAACCAAAGAGTGGTTTTCGTCGTGATACCAATGCACGATGACCTGTTGCCCTGAATCAACCTTGACGAGACAAGCCGTTAGACCCCCTTTTGACAACGGTCCAAGACTTGAAAGATAATTATGGTGGTATTTTCCCAGGACCAATTGATCCTGCGCTGCTCAAATTGTAAAAAGAACCTGTCTTTTACTTTCTCCTTTCTTTTGCCGGGGGGGGGGGGGGGAGGAGGATTGCATGGGCACATAACAATTCGAAGTTTATCGGATAAATCCGAATTGACAAAAATTTTACCGGCGGGTGTTTTTCGGAGTATTTCGGATTTGCCCGATAACACGGAACCCTAATTATAACTTATGCACGTATATTGATAACAATCTACAAGCTATGTCTTAGTTATAGTCGTAGCGCAACTTCTCATGCACCGTGGATTTCAATATCCTTAAGAGAATATCGTACTGCGCAGTATCAAACCCTTCTCTTCCCTTTCAAAATAAACCAAGAGCGAAGAATTTGCTCTTGGTCTCCAACAACTTTACAATTTATGTCAATGAGGGATAGCACCAGTCTTGTTTTTCTGGAAATCATATTGAGCCTGGTTTCTATTTTGATGCTTCGGTACGTGATGTATCCAGAGAATTGAAGTAATCAAGTTTCAAAACGCAAGTGGGGTGGTGGTTGAAGTATTCATGGAAACGTTTAAGCTGTATCTGCAATCGACGCTGGTCCGGTTTGAGTGTGGTTATTATTTGCAGAACGAAGGAACTTGCATAGGCTCTAGCGTAGCCCCGAACTTTGTGATACATACTTGGCTATGTCTGACCGAGCTATTGATAGAAACTTGGAGGGAGACAATGCTTCAAAACTGTTCAGAGGTGTAGACCTGGTGGTCACAAAAGTGTCTGAGGTGGCTCCCGAAGATGAAGTTGTCAAAGTAGTGCTAAAAGATTTTCTTCAACACCCCAAGGGTCAGAGGTTAACTCACGAACTTCAACAAGCATCGACTTGGTACGATTATGATTTCGTCGTTTACTTTGTTGGGTTTCAGCGAATGATTAGTTATCAGTGTTTAGACTTAAAACTAGAGCTCGATCACAGGAAGTCACGTGGAACTACAATCCTCGTACGAAAAAAGGAACTTTTCCCTTTGATTCCTCACCCTCCAGTACCGTTAGAAGGAGCATTGTTTCCTCGTGCCTACAGGCTGCCCTACACAAGTCCTGCCACCATTCTATGAATGAGAGCTTTGGAAAGCAGGTGGAGCGGCTTGCCTCGACGGGGTTCCATTCTTCAGTTTTGCTGGCTGTGGCGACAACGTTGCTTAAAAAAATATTAAGCGAAACCCTCATCGGAGAAGGAAGAGACCAAGCAAGAGAGGCTACAAGTGATCCCATACCAACGTACCCTCGCACTGTGGCACTTGTTTGTGTCATCCTTTCTTCGACAAAATCACAGTCATTGGGGGGAAAACTAGATAAAACAGCCTGGGAAATATTAGAAGCATATGAAATAAATAGGCAGGGGAAAACAAAACTGCGTAAGCCGAACTTCTGTCTACTTCCACAAAAAGATAAAGCCTATCTGGTCACGTCTTCGTACGATTACGATTTCGTCGTTTACTTCGTTGGGTTTCTTTCAGCCCATGATTAGTTGTCAGTTCAGCTCTCGTCCTCTGCACTTCTTCTCTCCCTGCCTTCGTTCTTTTTTGCGCGCTGTTTCAAATATTGTGTAGCCATGCACCAACTTGCCCACATCCCCTGTCACAGACTGTATTTTGGCGGCGCTGACGTTAGCGTCGTCACCGGCAGCAGCGCTTTGGTAGCGAGGGGACCCTCATAAAATCAACAAGCATTTTTTTCTTTTTTTTTGACGACAGTAATTTTTATAAACGTCCTTGCCGCGTTGGGAGAATAAAAAGGAATTTATTTAATGTTTTCATTTCAGCTTGTTTCCCTTTCGGTAGGAAACCAAAATCAAAAATTGGCAGCGACCTTTAGCTTCAAAGTCCGACAATGCATGAAATGCATTACAAGTAATAGGTGATGGAACTGGTGAGTCTTGTAACGTATATATTCCCGCTAAATTTAGCGGGGAAACTGAATGGTTGTATGGGTCACGTGACGTCGATTGCCCCCGCTGAATTTAACGGGGAAACTGGACTGGTGTCTAGTTCACAAGACGTGAAGGTTCCTACTAAATTCAGCGGGTAACTGAATTGGCGTATTAATCACGTGACGTAAATTTCCCGCTAAATCTAGCGAGGAAACTGGGTTGACGTATGGGTCACGCACCTTCACGTGACGCCACTTTCCCGCCAACTTTAGCGGAGAAATTCAATTGCTCTGTATGTCCCGTGACGTCCGGTCACGTGACATCGATATTTCCGCTAAATTTACCTGAGGAACTGAATTCCGTGCGTAAGTCTCGTGATATCAGTTGCGCCGCTAAATTTAGCGGGAAATGCACCGACGGACTGGCGAAATTTGGGGACTCGGGGGTAGCGTTAAAAAGTATTTCATGCTGCAAAAAAGCGACCGGGCCTCGGTTCCGTGATCTGCCAACTCACCGGACTCGCCAGCGGCCCGGGCCTCGGCCGGCCCTCGTCGCCGCTGCTCCCCCAATCAAAACGTTGCAACGGTTCCGTCGCTGCCGCGTGGTTTTGTTTACCCGAGGATCGTGCGAGCGTGGTTTCGGCCATCGGCGTTCCGCGCACCTGTCAAAACTCGCTGGATAGTTTTGAAACAGGCTTTCAGATACTTTGTTGAGAGGTGCATTTGACGCGTGGCCATGCCCAAATGGCGCACGCAAAGCGCAAAAGACAACAAGACCTCCATGTTGTTGTTTTTCTTCGCAACAAACAAAGGGTGAGTTCGCACTTCCTCCGTATTCACCGTTTTATTTGCTCAGCGAAATTACCATTGAACTTTTGCTGCCCAGCTGTTAGTCTGCGGGTTGACCGTACTAGGAACAGTCTTGTTGTTGTGGTGATTTTCGTTCTTTTTTATAGTAGTAAAAATAGTCTTAATAATATCCTCTCCGAAATTAATCCCCGAACTACTACGTATTTAAGCTGTAGAGTTGGTACAGTTAGCCCCACTTCGTTTTGTGCGCAATTGCATAATTGAAGTGTAACAATGGCGTTTGGTATCTTTAAAACGTTCTTGGGGATGCCTCCGAACAGGCGGAAGATACTAAAAGGATCAATTTCGGCTCCCTGTAGTTCCATTTGATATAAGTTTCATTCATTGCTTGTAGCGGGTGTGACAACGGCATTCTTCGTCATTGGGTTGTTTTCTCCAGAGTGTCGAACCGAAATTTTGTCGATTCGGTTCGGGTTAGGGTTCACGACTTTTGGTTCAGTTCCGGTTCAGTACCGGGGAGAAAAAATAACGGTTCAAACCGGTTCGAACCGGTTCAAACCGGTTTAGACCCCTAAAGTGAGAATCTATTTTCCGTGTAGTTTAGGCAACACGCACTATTTCCGTTGTGAAACGGGTAGCTGTATAGCCCTTTTTGCCCTTTGTACAATCCCCTTTTATTTTCAGGTACCTAAAATGAGACATTTCATTATTTACTTTCGACGCAGCAGTAAACAAACCTAGATTAACATACAAAACGTCGTGTTCATACGACTCAACATCTATTTGTTTACCTCAGTCAGATATATTTTACTTTAGTCGAACTTAATTTTCCCGAAGTGCGAGGTAGGTCCCCTGAATTACCCGTGATTGGTACAGCATTGCGTCGCAGCTCCTGAAAGTTTAATCGTAGTTGTGCTCTTGAACTAGGGAATTAATTACAGAGCGTAAAATCGTGGAATGCCAACATACTCGCCATATATATTGCGAAATCTAGTTTACGAAATACGTTTCACAGTATATAAGATGACGACGTAACTGAGCTAAGGGCAATCATATTTCTAAAATGTCTCCAAAGTTTTAGGACAAGCCATTTCCGTCCACCTTTGATAGAAACACTGAGCGGAAATCACAACGCTCGTTTTCCAAGCTCCCCGTGACGTAGGTAAAGAATCATGCAGAAACGAGTCGTAAAATTTCGTCACTCTATTCTATACGCACCGAATTTGTACTCAGTTCGAAGCTGACCTAGTGTAGCGCGTACCTAAGTGAACATTTTCTTACACCGGAATAAACTGGGATAGACTGGCTGTTCAGATTTCTTCTTGACAAAATGGCTGTCGATTCAATTTGCAACTAAGCATCAGCCTTGCTAATTGATCTGTTTTTGTTAAATAGGACAGAGTAGAATTTGACGTTCTACTCGACATGGCCGCCACTTAACTGGTCGCTTTCTGGCGGTGTGCGCGCGTAATAGTTATGATTTCGCCACGCGCCACTGTGCATTTTTTTACCCAGCCAAAAGATACATAAAATTGCTGTTGATCATATAAAAGAGGCAAGAACATACTTCTTCGTGTTTGAAGAGTTAGTTATGGGTTAGGAGCACATAATTACTTAAATCATCTTTAATGAAAAATGATACTTAGTGAAGAGATTTGCAGAGCATCTTTCAGATAATTTGGGGGTGCATTTGCTTATCATGTGTATATTTGAGGTGATCGGCCCTTCATTTATGTTAGGAAACTATCAGTCAGTTATTAAATATATTCTTATTTTCATAAATGAGTGCTTGTATAAAGTTCACATGTCGTCTTGAGACAGACATGAGAGGACGATACTTGAAAATACGACAGCTGTTGAGCCGATCTACGGAAACGTGCTGTTTTGTTCGCTGTTTGGCAGCGTGAAACACAGGGTCGCGAGGTATTCCAAAAGAACCGTGTTCCCACACGATAGATCTAAAGTCAAGTACACGAAATGTGCAGAAAGAGCGAGGTAATAAAGGGTATTCTACTAAATGATCCCATACAAATACCTTACTGCAAAAATAAGTACATATACATAGAAATGTATGCAATAGTTACACATAAGTAGCGCGAAGTAAACTTAATAAAAATTACATTTGGGTATCGGCTTGCGTGAGCTCGAAAATTCGCAAAATACTGTCTCGGGAGCCTAACGTTATATTCTGTTTACGTGCACTTGTTTTGGACATTCACGTTACAACTGTGTGCTTATGACTCATGCGCTCTAACATTTTATTAAGATGCCTCATATGATCGCGAGACTGCTATATGTGCATACTGCACAACTTTACAATTTGGACATCTACTTTTGGTAGTGTTGCGAACACCACATTTCACCAGGAAATTGAACTGGTTTGCGCGTGAAGTCATCGCATTACATGCTGGTGGTGATTGCGATGGTGTCGTAGATGCAGGGCCGAGGAAACTGTTTCTTTAGAGAATTTTTTTTAATTACTGAGGGTCTATTGACCCTTTTCCGTTTGGGAGTGTTAATTCGACAATTATAGTTTTGTCACCAGTAATCCTTTGTTGTTCTTATTTTGCACCCAAAAACTGTGAAGTTTAAACAAAATATAGGGGTGGTGCAAGTTCGGGAGGAATGTAAGAACGGCACTCCTGTGAGACAATAGAGCGGCTACAAACGTTCGGCTGGCCCTTAAGGCCACCAGAATCTTTCTTTTCTGGTATCTCTTCCGTACACACTTGTAGTTTCATGTAACATCGGATCAATAAGTTACGTGTAGTCCTTCCAATGCTTCTGTTCTCGGGGACAACTTTCTGAGGCAGTTCAGGAACAATGAAAGCATGTTTGAGTGCCTCAGTGATGTGTAGATGTAAAATTGATCCTGCAACAATGTTTGTACTTTTAATAACTCCCGCTGAGAACAAATCCCCGTCGTTGATAATTTACGAGACAGCCATTAGTTTTCCTCTCCGCGCAATGGCAGGCTCTGCAATAATAAAGAAAAGACACAACTTCCCCTCCTCAACTCGCAATTAGAACAAGCGGCCCCGTGTTCTGACGCTAATTCCGCACCGTCTGTGCTCATTATAATCATGCCCTGGGGATGGCAAAGCCTAGAGTATGGGCTGAGCTTGAGGCATTGTTAGAGTTCGGCTATTCTCATCTTTAATTGAACACGAGCCATTACCCAAAGGTTGCAGAGGTTAATTGTCATGAACCCGAGCACTCGACTAGGGTTCATGACAGTAAAGTACGTCACGGCGTCGCGTGACTTGCGGTGCGAAGTCCAGATGTCGTGTGACGTCACGGTGTCAACAACGTTAATGAATTCAGCGGCGTTCTAAATTTGAATCCACTTGAAGCCGGGAATCACGTGACCACGTCACGGGACCTCACGGGGCCACGTGACGTGACATGACTTGACAGCGTGTCTTGACACTGCGACGTCACGGGACCACATGACACGAGACGACACGTGATTAATCACAGTGCTATCACAAAAGTGCCGCGAAAACCCACAATTTCTCATACATGTGGCAATTCTGTATATAACGATTTAATCAAACATAAAAATACAGCTGCCAATTTTTGGCTCTCAACTATTAAGTTTGTAATATAAACAAAACAAAAAAGAAAAAAATACCGCGAACTGTTTTGAACCGATCACCGTTATCTCTTTTTCTTTCGCTTCAGTTCGGTTTAGTTCTAAGATGGCGGCGACGATTTCGGTTCGGTTCAGTTCAGGTTCGAAAAATCGTTCCGTCCGGGTTGTTCCGGTTCGAAATCTGTTTTCAGATATATACGTGTCTTTTGTCCTGACCACTCAAATAAGTTTATAATTATAAATATGGTCACATTTCATTACAGTTGCTGGGGCGAGCGAGCATTTTAACGTTTCCTCGCGAAAGAATGCTCCCGACACGTCGTGTTTCCACCAGTTCTACAGCCTGTGGAGTACCAACGACATTTCCGAAGTTTGTAAATTATCATAAAATTCAGTCAGGATAACATTTAGCCTCGGTCATTTTATTACTTTTCTATCTTGTGAGAAGCTTGGAATGTTTAAAACGAAGCTAATGATTGCTGGATGCTAACTGAAATGTCTTATTTCTAAAATGAGTTAAAAACTTATTTACTTTCAGTTAGCGTGTCGAAGAACCAACAGGTCCAGCTTTGCATATTGACTGTGGAAATGTCTGGGTAAATGGGTAAATTTGTGAAAATATATGTAGTAGTAGCCGTTCACCTCGCGACCGAGTACGACCGAGAGAGACAGAACCGGTTTTTAATCCTCTTGCGACTTCTTAGGACCGGGCGCGCTGCTGCGGAGCTGGTCCTAAGACGTCGTAAGAGGATTAAAAACCGGTCTTGTCTCTTTCGGTCGTACTCGGTTGCAAGAGTGTGAACGAGCCTTAATGGTGATATGTATTTTGGTTCAGAGGAACCGCGGCCCAGCCCAAAGACACTAGCCCATACCATGAAAGCCTACTGCGCCGCATCTAATGCTGATGTGATGAGATTGTGTGCATATACAGAGCGGGACTGACGATATATATCTCTAGACCAACTCATGTTTACAAAGAAACCTGAGCACCCCTTGCGGGCACCACCGGCGCCGCGCGTGCGCGATGGAGCGGCAAGAAGCTCGCCGTTGCTCATAAACAAACCATTCAAATGCTACGTTGTCGGCGTCGGTGTGAGTCCCCGCGCTCTTTTTCGCGTTGGAATTGTTGATTCTACCTCTTCCTGGCAATATTTGGCTACTTGAGCGGCCTCGGCGAAATTACCGAGGCTCGTTACACCGCAAAACTTCGCGTGAATAATGTGACTTGCGGCGATTCATTTCCACGTGGATAAAGCCTGATTAGCATGATGAGATTCCGCTCTCAATTTTCAGTCGCGACGTCGCTCGTGCTGCAAATGTGTGAACCGTAGCTGAGATAGTCGACATTGATACTGAAAATTGCAAGCAGAATCGGACAAAGTGAATCAGGCATAATAAGTTGGTGATGACCACTGGTAGCAATGATCAACATCTCCTTCTATCTACTATTTGCACCGAGCCTGCTTACCCCAGCTAACCTTCAAACTTAAAAATCTTTTCAAGCCTGGACTTACTTCTTAGCGCAATTACTGACCCAACGTTTGGTCTACGGGCCGGTGTCGACAGAAAGAGCAGACGACAAGCAGAAACGTTTGAAAAGAGCAGACGACAGTTCGAATCATCAGGTGGTCGTTTGAACCTGAAGACGCACTGAACGTAGTCCGCAGGTGATCCGTAGAACTTTGCAGTTTTCCGGCGTTCATGTTGGAACAAAACAAATAAATCTGATGACCACAAGAATTCGTGAATTCAACCCAGAGTGCTTCCCGCCCAAGCAATCGTGGTCCGACGGCGTCTGGTTTTCCCTTCTTACGGTACATACCGACGTTCTCGGACGAACCGAGCTCATAAAAACTGACCTTCGAACCTTTCTCGACTCTTCTGGTACATCCCCAGTCGCAGCGCTTTGACAAGTAGGCAGGTTTTGTCTGGTTTCCTTCAAAACAACGCAGAAATGCACGTCCCGCATGGTGACTTCCGCCCACAGCCCCAGACCGGAAGTGCGCTCGACGCGCCACCTTCGCGCCGTGACGTAACAAAGTTTAGCTCGTGTATATAAATATATATTTCATTGGAGCGTGTGGCAGAGGGTATTTCAGTATTCATGATGCTATATACTTGTATGTAAAATGCCAGTGTTTTTATGTTTGCGCGTCTGCATGTGTAGTGAGTGCTGTACTTAATTCGCTTGCGCCTGGCTAATTTGAGATAAGTATGCTCCAGATATTTCGGTCGCAGCTCTCAATGTTTTACGGCACAGCTGTACGTCTCGAATGGGAACAACAAACAGGCACGACTATAAACTACAACAAAAACGATAGCGCTTATGCAGCTGAAAAGACGTGAAATCGCTAATCAGCGTACTGAATGCTGCATGAGCACGATTATGCATGCAATCTGTGACCGTAGAGCAGGGCTGCATACGAGCCTCGTTCCAGCACGGTTGTACGACAACCGCCACGAAATTGAGGGGCGCCATGTTGAATTGTTTATAACTTCGCGAAGAAACGGCTTAAAAATCGGCTACTACAAATCATTCGTGTTAACAAGACAAAAACGCTTTGAAACGTTAGTTGCGTATTTTATTAATATGTTGTTAGTTCATCATTTGATCTTATAACTTTACTGTATATAAAATGAAATGTTTACTCTTTAAAGTACAATGCTAGTACTGCGCCTCTGACTGGCGCCTCTGCGTCCTATATCCAAAGAGCAAGTTCGTCTGCTTAGTTGCTCAGGGGTTGCGATGATGTCAGAACGCCGAACTCTGATTGGCTGACCGCCAAAAAATGGGTCAGACCTCAAGGCATCTAGCAATGAGGCCTACCCACTATCCTTTCAATCAGAGCCAATCAGAGCTTGGCGTCGTTCTGACGTCACCGCAACTCCTAGCGCAAGAAGCATGGAAAGTGTTCCCGAAGTCAAATGTTTCATCGATCTCCATATGGGAAAGTGGCGACAAACGACGTCAGAAAAGTCAGAGTTTTGGGACATTTCGTACGTCGCAATCCCGGTGCTGGTAGTAGAAGTTGTTGCAAAATGCACGAGCAAAGGCGAGTCTCGCTGTCGTCGCCTCTGTGTACTGTTCAAGCTCAAGAGACATCTGGGGCAGAACAGGGCGTCTGCCACATACACCACCGCTGCTGTGATCCATGAAAGATCCATGACGTCATAAAACAAAAATCGAGGGGAAAAACATTTTTTTTCATTTTGACGTGGTTAGTAATTGTTGGAGACGCGCTCGAGGCAACGTAGTTGAAGTAATGAGAGTCACCACCAAAGACGAGGAATTTAGCGATGCTGTACAAAATTCGACTCCATTGGCACTGTATGGGGAATTTTCGGGGTTGACTCCAGACCTAGATGTAATCTGTTACAAGTAACGAAATTACATGTAATCTGTGTCTTTTTTTGTAATTTTCTAATTAATCTAGTATTTCTTTTTTACTGAAAATGTAATACATTACCGTTTCAGTATGGAATTACTGAAATTACTCGTGACATTTCTGCCATACCGTCAAAGAGAGTGATGAAGTGAAATAAGGGCGATGCAATAGTCTGCGACTTTTAGCACGGTCACACAAGGCGGGAATTTGCTAGTGAGGAGAGTGCTGGCAAGAAAAAAATAATTCACGGAAAGCACGACAGCCCAGAGCCCCTTTTCAAGACTCGTTTGTATGGTCAGCAAGGCTAGGAGGATTCGACTGTCTTATGGAGGCAACAGACATTGCCGCTCGATCCCTCGAGGGGCCGTGCACCAGACCTGAACTTTCTGGAAAACGAACGAGTTACTCCGAGCGCACAAAACGGGTGAAAACTAATTTCCCCTAAAACCGTCGCGAGGGGTTCGTGACAATGAGTGTTGTGCACTCTCCTTAAAAAGACGAACGAAATCTCATTCCTCGTTCCCTCGGATTTTTTGGAACTCGTTGCCGTTACGAATCCCATCTGTGGGAAAGGAACTCCTTCCGGTTACAGTTGAAAAAAAAAAGAAATGGAACGTATCGCTACATATACGTTACTTTTGTATTTTGCTAAATATCTAGTTAGATCAAATGAAGCTTTTTTTTCTTTACATAGCCCATTAAACGGTAACATTCAAATTTGAATGCCTTGATGAAGGGCACCAGCAGAAGAAAACAACCGGAAGCAAGGTTACATTTCCTGATATAGGCCTCCTGAAAGTAAAATAGCGAGGACGAGGACGGGTTCCCGTCCTCGTCCTCGCTGTTTTATACTTTCAAGTTTGCATCCATTAACCAACACGCTCGTTTTCAATTGTAAGGCTCCTTGCACTGACGTCACATCGAATACTTTTCCCCACCATGTAAAAGGAGGAGAGGAAGCTGCTGTTGTAAGAATTTTGAGTGACAGGTTAATCTTCTATAATCTTCTGGGAGGAGGATAGCGACGCCTGTGCAAATCCGGCAGGCACAAAGGAGGATCCTGATAAGAGGGGAGCTCCTTCTTCCCCTTTTCTCTGGAGGGCATCGGAAATGACGTCAGGTGCAAAAATCTCGACGCTTTACCATTTTCCTCATTGGGGTGGGCGACTCAGACGAGCCAAATGTACTGCAGTGGAGGAGGACAAGCGGGGTTAGTTTTCTTATTCTTTATTAAAGGGCTACCCCACATTGCACGAGCGTTTTACGACAACCTCTCGCGTTTCAATCTAACAAAGTCCCTTGTTTGAACTCAACAACAGTTAAGTTCAAACAGACTGTAGGTCTCTTTGTTGAAGTTCAGTGATGGCTGTAGTCGACCGTAGATTTCGGGGTGTTTGAGCATTCGGGAAGCAAAGAAAGTAGCCGAAATATAGACGTTCCTTTTTTATAGCGCAGCTCTTAGTTGCCCGTTTCCGGCTTGAGCGGCGTCGCCGTCGCCGTCGGCGTTGGCGTCGGCGGAACCGCGCGGTGCATTATGGGTAAATTTCTCCGCTAAATTTAGCGGAAAATTTTCCCCGCTAAATTTAGCGAAAAACTTTCCCCGCTAAATTTAGCAGAAAAATTCCCCGCTACATTTCGCGGAAAAATTTCCCCGCTAAATTTAGCGGAAAATTTTCCCCTAAATGGGAGGCGAGCAGGAGAGGAGGAGGGGCATAGCCTCCTCTCCGTACCTTCCCCTCCTCCTCCTCAAAAGCTGCGCTCTAATTCGTCGTTACAGGGGATTGTAAACGTCTCATTTTTTGTGTGTATTTTCCTTCGACTAAATGTTTAGTTTTTTTTGTAACGCGATCTCGGGCACTGAAAAAATAATCAATGTTCACCAGCTCGCCTGCACCTCGACTGTTACCAAGCGAGGTCCCCACAAAATAAACCCTAAAATAAGTAACACAAAAGTTAACGAGTTCCGGCTCTTCGTAAAGATATTGTTTTTATACTTTTTTAGCGTTTCCCTAAAGAAAAAAATAAATAAAAAATTACCTCAATGGACGAAAAACAACGAACGCCATTCTTTTTTCTGTTCCCGTAAAAACGTAATGAGTTCCCGTTACAGTTATACTCCTGTAAGATGGAACGGAGGCGTTCCTTCGATCCTCCTAAAAGGAACGCGTTCCAGGAACGCCGTTCCGTACAACACTGGTGAGAAGTAGAGCCGTGGTTCATACCCCCCCCCCACTCAACCCCCCCCCCCCGCCCACCTCATCACCCCCTCCGCCTTGTGCCCCAACAATCAATCTGCTTCTCTTTCCCCCCCCCCCTTTTTTCTCATTGTCACATGAAACCGTTTGTTGCTTGTTGATATTTCTGCCTATCTCTGTTCACCCCTAAGCTAAAACTGCATCCAAAGCTACAAGCGCGAGCTAGCCAGCGCTCCTGGCTTCGAGACGTGCATTTCGAGTGCGAGTGCTCGTTCTGCGGAAGAGCGCTGAACACAGAGTAAGGTAAAATTAAAATAAAAGAAAAGAAAATCGATTTTAGTTTTTCTGCAATTCGGAAAGTTTCGTTCTTCCTGCACATTTTCCATTGTCACAGTGTTCTTAGAAAGTTCTATTTCGGGCTGAAAATCACTTCTTCCGAAAGCAAGTAGCAGGTGACCACGCCTCCTTTTGGGATACGCTCCCTGTTTATCAGTAAATTTTCCAACAAAACAAATTCAACAGCAGACTTAAAAGCTTGTCCGGTAACAGATAATCTTGAAAATTATCTGGCAACTATTGCATAGCTTTTTTTCAACCAAGACAATCCCGAGACGCTGTGCATGTTTTTTCCGGGTGTGTACCATATGTACTTTCAAGCGTTTGTGTTTTTGTAACGACAAAATGGCGGCATTGGATGCTGTTCTCTCATTCAATGGTGGAAGCATTGCACAAGCCAATGTTTTGAAGTCCTGTGGATGGAACCCTGTGTGGAACACCATCAAGTGGCTGAGGGAAGTTGACGTCACTCGAATATACTTTACGGACCAAGCGACACGGCAGGTCACAAAAGAGGCCCGGCAAGCAAGGCGATAAGCCCTAAAAGTGAAGTCATGACTTTATCAATGACTTCCAAGCTGGCGGCTATTGAAAAAATGACTCTGAGGCTGTTGGTGCCAATAGAAATTTGTTATTCACCTGTTGTTGTTGTTTTTTGTTTTTTTTTACTTTAAACTCAATTATCTCAAAACAGTGTTTTTTAGTTCATAGGTACCATTTTTTCCATAACCTGCCATTATAGAGGGTTGAATTTTTATTCATACCAACTACATGGGTGTTCAAAAATACCGAACTAGAATTTAAAATATGCAGCTAACAGTTTTTGAGTTACAAATTTTTGAATACTTGAAAAAAACTAAAATTTCAGTACTAGAATAAAAAAATTTGAGAAAAAAAACTTATTTTAAATTGGTTTAAATAATTCTAGTTCAGTAGATAAAACACAAAATTTTGAACAAAATGATATATACATGACAGGAATACCCGTAGTAGTCACCGAGAAAAATGTTCCTCAACATGGCCGTCAAATGCATGGGGAGTATAGGACTTACCCTGTGCCCTTAAAGCAGCGACCTCGAGCTGTCCTGCTTGTGGCATTGATTGCAGTCTCAACTTAGCGGTGAACAGAGTTTTTTGTTGTTGTTGTTGTTGTTGTTTCTTTTTATGTGTGCACGGTGTACACGCCCGCCCCGCAAACACAGAAAAGCGTCCGACGAGACCCCATTCTGTCTGCTTGCCGTTGATAGCGCTGTACAACCTAAATACTGACCTAACTTACAAGGGATGTGCCTTTTGCCACGTGACTTTGCATCAGACTTGTACGCAGTTCAACTACTCTACTCAAGTTACTGTAGTTTAACTACTTTTCTGAGTAGCTTAGTAACTATCAATTACATTTTTATTTTGGTAATTGGTAGTTTACTTTAATTACTTTTCTGAGTAACTTCTACTCAAATTTCAAATTACTTTCGAATTTTAGTGGTTGTTTTGCCTGTCAACAAACATTCCTTCACAAGAGAGATAAGATGTTGGAAGACTAGGTGATATTTGTAAAGAGGGGAAACATGTGGCGTAGGAAGTTGGAGGGGGAAATAAAATGGATTGGAGTGTCCGGAACCCCAAAAATTTTCCCGAGCCCTCCCCCCCCCCCCTCCTTCCCCCTTTTGCGACAACACTGCTACGAAGTGCGGGGAGCGAACAGGCACGACGGAAGAGAGACCGAGTAACTGCGGCATTAGCGCCGAAGACTGGCGTTTCTTTGTGTCCCGAAGCTCGAGGAGACTTGACCAATTCGAAGAAAGGGCTGGTTCACGCTTCTCCCCAACGTAGAAACTCTCGCCCACTACACAAGGTGCACACACTGCATCCTCACTCAAAGGAGGCAAGAAAATGCAGCACCTGCTCTGAAGCTCATCTGGTGCTCCCGTAGTTTGTGCTCTACTCGAATTTTTGCCGATCATTCGCAAGCCCTAACTGCTGAAGTGATGCTATAATATGTTGCTACGAGGATGCTTTTTTTTATGTCCCTTAATTGTGTTAGAGTACAGATGCGTGAAGCGGCAAAATACGAGAAGCTCAGTCGATCCACGCAGCTTTTTTTCTAAGTTTTTTCATCAGAAGACTGTGTTACTTTGAGTAGTTTCAGCAATTTCTACCTTTGTTATTATGCCTTGCCCTCCTGTGCTGTGTAACTAATTGTACTATTTTCCCAAATGCTTCCACGTGATCGTCAATGTGTGTATATGTGTCTTTTTTTTTTTTTGGGGGGGGGGGGGCGTTTGACATAATGTTTTTCTCCCTTGCTGCGGTTTTAGAGTGTGTAAAGTCGGATGCAGCTGTGTATATGTGTACATGTTTTCAAGCTCGTTTTGTTTTGCCAGGGTGCATCTGGGGCAAAGCTCCCCCGCTCATTTTTATCTTCATGTGGAATTGACCCATTTTCTGGAGCAGCTGGACGGTGAAATTGTCGGAACTCTTGCATTCAATCCTAAGTCTAAATAAGTGTTATTTGTGGTCTGCGTAGAAAACGAATCGGTATTTAAAAAGAAAATGAAATATTCATCAAATTTGCTTCATTGAAACCAGATTTATTTGATTTAATTAAAACTTTTATGATTTAAATGACTTACTCCTAAGCTAGAAATTGTTGACTCTTTATCACTATATGTGTTCTTTAAGTGGCTCTCCGACATACTAATACCCTCCTGCTTGATCATTATTTGGTTCAAATACAAATTAAATGTCCATAAGAAGCAAACGGCAAATAGATAATATTTTCAGCATTATTTTGGGGTAAACGTGTTTGATTAATATCATTACAGCCAAATCGTTTCAATTTAAATTACTATAGCTTAATCGGTGCAATTAAAATTCTGACTTACATCGCGATTTAAATCTACTTGATTTTTGTTCTCCACAGTGTCTTGGTGCAATTCTCAAAGCATGTACTGGAATTCGTTGTTGCTTTTCTTGCTGTGGCAAAACAAGGAAGGAAGTATTTTCGTGGGGAAGTTTTCGTCTGCAGATCAGTAGAATACAAAGAGTTAAAAAACGCAAGCGTTCAGCAACTTCCGCATATATGAACAGCGAGCAGCTAAGAAAACCAGGCATAGATTCAGTTTCCATCTCCAAATTGCAAGATAGTCTGCCAGCAAAGAACATGACACCGAACTAATTTTGGTGGATAAGTAGGTTTTATTTATCGGGCAGAAGTACACTGAAGAAAAGTAGCAACCGTGTTTTTCTCGCCCCAATAATTACCTGCCCATCACCGAACCCTCAATCCACGTCGGAATGTAAAGCTAGCCGTTGGGATTCGATGTCATAACTGAGCTTGTCCGGTTCAGAAGAAGATTGCAGCAAACAGAGCGTTTAAATTCATGAACGTGACTAGCGTCTGCTACAAGTAATCGGCTCTTTTTCTATTGAAACTTTCCGGACATTGGTTATAACTCATCTATCACCCAGTTCAGAAACTTGGCATCTCATCCGAACCGCTAGAGGCATATACATTCGGGTAGACACTGAGCTGACTGAGCATTCGCTTACATGTAGTTCATTTTTGTTGTAGGGGCATAGTCGTGAAGTGTTTCAAGCTTGCCACTTGTGTCGCGTTGAACATCAAGAAACACATCGCCGCCGCATGCTACCTTTCAAGAAACATTGTTTTGTTCAGTTTGGCGAACGCAGAGCAGATAAAACAGAGTGCTGCAACAAAAATATCGCCAGATAGGACCACGAGCAAGCAGCCGACGTCCTATCTTGAAAGCGCTATACTGCTCGGGGAAACGACGCCAGCGCCACACAGCGGCATCCGCTTCGAAGGCCTCACGGATAGTGCGCCGTCTTTGCCACAACACATCTTCCAAAATGGTCATATCTCGTGATGTTTTTATGACAGCACAACATTTTATCAGCTCTGCGTTCGTCAGACTGAACGAAAGTGTGTTTCAGATGCTTTGAAGCTGTCACGCGATGGCGATGTGCTTCTTGGTGTTCAACGCGACAGAAGTGGCGAGCTGGAAACAATTCACAACTATGCCGCTACAATGAAACAAACTACGTAAAAGCGAATGTTCAGTCAGCTCAGTGTCCACCCGGATGTAGCTCGAGCGGTTCGAATCGGATGCCTAGTTTCAGAACTGTGCGTTATATGAGTTATGAGTAATGTCCAAAAACGTTTCAATGAAAAAATGGCTCATTCCTAGTAGCAGACGATATTCACGTCCATGCATTCGCACTATCTGTAGGCTGCAATATCCTTTTGAAGCATAAGCGCTCAGATATAAAATCGGATCCCGACAGCAAGCTTTACATTGGGACGTAGATTAAGGGTGCGGTGATTGGTAGTCAATTATTGAGGCGAGAAAAACGAAATACGAAATACGGTTGCTTTCCCTTCAGGTTTCTTCTGTCCGATAAAAAAAAAAGAACTGATCCACAAAAATTATTTTAGTGGACGTGATATTTACTGGTGGACTGGCTTGCAAGTTTGAGACAGAAATTCAAGCTATGCCTGGTTTCCTTAGCTGCTCACATTTCATATATGCGGAAGCTGCTGAAAGCTTGTGTTCTTAGATTTTTTGGTATTTTCCTTATCTGTGGTCGTAACTCCTCAAGAAAATAGTTCCTTTCTTGTTTTGCCACCGCAAGAAATGCAACAACGAATTCCCGTACCTGCTTTGATATAATGGTACCACGGCAAGGTGGAGAATAAGAATCAAGATGATTTAAATTGCAATTGAAATAATAACTCAAATCATAGTTCAAATTGCACCGACTTGGCTTGAATGATTTAAGTCGCAGCGATTTCGCTAATGATTTAAACCAAACACTTTTACCCCAAAGTAGCACACTGAAAATATTTTCTGTTTACCGTTTGTCTATGAGTGTTTGCTTTCCAGGCGCTCTTATTTTGTATTTGAAGCAAATAATGATCAAGCAGGAGGAATTTATATCACACAGTCATTAAAAAATCTAGAAATAAAGAAGTCTAATTTCTACGTTAAGTGATCTAAATCATGTAAGTTTGATTTAAATCATGTAAGTTTGATTTATATGAAATAAATCTGGTTTAAACCAAACAAGTCAAAATATTTTTATAAACTAACCACTGCATTTTTGAAAAAAACAGTTAGGGTGCAGGCAAGCTGGTGTAGGTTTACCATTTTGTTAGACCACCTGAGACTGGTGGAAGAAACACGACGAGGTCTCAAGCGTCGTTGAGACGTCGTCGTGTTTCTTCCACCCAGTCTCAGGTGGTCTAACAAAATGGTACTGCATTTTGTTATTTTCCCCTGAACACAAATAACACTCATTTAAACCTAGAAAATAACGCTGTTAAGAAAACGACCAAAAAATGAGGGGCTAAAGTTCCGCCGATTTCAAATTCGTAACGGCTCAAGAAAATTGCTCAGTTCTACATGATGACATTGATGTAGGAAGCTCTGCCTCGCATGGACTAAACCAAAAAAAAAGAACTGGTTTGAAAAATGTACATTTACAGCTGCATTCGACTTTATACATCCTGAAACCGAAGCAAGTAAGAAAAAACATTACGTCAGGGAAACACGATGATGACACCCACAAAAAAAATGAAGATCGCGTGGAAGCATTTAGAGAAAAAATACAATTAGTTGCAAAGCACAGAAGGGCACGGCACAAGTACACAAGTAGAAATTGCTGAAATCACTGAATGTAACAGATTCTTCCGATGACAACTCTAGGTAAAAATGCTACGTGGATCGAATGAGCTTCAGGTATTTTGCCACTTCACGCTTCAGCACTCCGTCACGATTGAGTGACATGATAAAGGAATGCAGCCTAGTGGTAACCTAAATTACCATCACTTCAGCACTTAGTGCTTTGGATTGATCAGCATATATCCAATCTTTTAAACAAGCGGCGTCTACCAAGGGCACAGCACCCAGTGGCTGCTAACGCGAGATGAAGCAACCGATGCAGTAGTTTGTAACCTCCAGTTGTCGACCGCAGCGCCACATGCGGTCGTCTGCTTTTTCCTGGCACACCGCCTCTCACTGTCGCTTGCCTCGCTTTTGCCACTACTCCACCTTCGCTCGCGGAACGATCAGCTTGACGAACGCAAATGACGCCAACCGCCAAAACGCGAACAAAGGGAACGTAGAGGAGGGTAAACTGGTGGGTCACGTGACCCACCAGTTTACGCTGTGCAAGTAGCTAATCACACATCCGTTCTAGAACACTGTCACCACGCGACGGCCCTTGCTCAATAAGGCAAAATATTTCGCCGTATTAGCCATAACAACATTCACCTTAATTCCACCTAAACTTCCGGCAATGGGGTCAGACGGGTAACGTGCAATCGTCGTAACAATTAGGGCGTCGCACGTCTCACGCATTGGCATGAACACCCACGACTCATCACTCCCCATTGAATCTCGGAAGAATCAGCGCGCAAAAGTCCGAAGTTTTCACCCACCACTGAACATAACGTCTCAGTTACCGGGTGGTCGTTTCCATTTTGATAACGATAACTGCGTGACGCAATTTTTTAATGAAACAATTCTTGCCGTTATTAAATGTAAGCCCACATTTGGTTGATATCTCTTATCCTCATCACCTAAGGTTGCTAATCCTAAGTGAGAATTATTTTCGTTATACGACTCCGTTGTACTGAGAGCTTCTGAAGGTCGCACGGCAACGGGCGCCTCTCGTGTGGAAACTGCATACCTCGGCAAACCTCACTCATGAGGCCCTCACTCACCCTCACTCACCTTCATCTTCACAGGTGAGGTGAGGGTGAGTGAGTTTCTGAACCAGGAAAATTCATGAGTGTGGGGGTGAGTGAGGACCGTGAGGCCCGTGAGGGCTGTGAGGATCGTGAGTCCGTGAGGACGGTGAGTGCGTGAGGGGCGTGAGGGGTGTGAGGGCCGTGAGTGCGTGAGAATGGTGAGTGGCGTGAGGGCCATGAGTGCGTGAGGGGAATGAGGGCCATGAGGGCGGTGAGTGCGTGAGGGGTGTGAGGGTCAGGAGTACGTGAGGGGCGTGAGGGCGGTGAGTGTGTGAGTGGCATAAGGGGCGTGAGGGGTGTGAGGGTGGTGAATGCGTGAGGGGTGTGAGAGCCATGAGTGCGTGAGGGGCGTGAGGGCGGTGAGTGCGTGAGGCCCCCTTCAGACGGAGCAACTTTCTCAGCAATTTTGGTGTTGGTGGCGGGTTGTTTGTTCCCTAGCTTTCCCTAGATCGACACGAATTGCTGAGATCGGGTCCGGCTCGAAACTCGCGAGCAACTCGGAGCAATTCGAAGACGTTTGAAGCTGCTGCATCCAATCAGGGACGTGACATTTCACATGATACCTCGTACCGGTGATGGTGACAACAAAGACTTGGTTCTGGTTTTAAATTGATCATTTTTGGAAGTAAACTGTTTTAGAAAGATGCATTAGTAATCTCAATGAAGTTTAAATGCACAAAAACACGTTTATAGCGCCTAATTGTGTGTCTAAATAGTGCAAGAAAAATAAAGTTTCATGATGATGATGGCAAATTGCAGCAATTGGTTGCTGCGTGTGAACGTGGGAGGCCCGTGTAGCTAGTGTTGCTACGTCAAGTTTTTGGGCGAAATTGCCCCATCTGAAGCTGGCCTGAGTGGCGTGAGGGCCATGAGTGCGTGAGGGGCGTGAGGGGTGTGAGTGCGTGAGGGCCGCGAGGGCGGTGAGTGCGTGAGGGTTGTGAGGGCTACGAGTGTGTGAGGGCCATGAGTGAGTGAGGGGCGTGAGGGCGGTGAGTGGCGTGAGGGCCATGAGTGAGTGAAAGGCTTGATGGCGGTGAGTGGCGTAAGGGCCAGGAGTGCGTGAGGCGTATGAGTGCTTGAGGGCGGTGAGGGCGGTGAGGGCGGTGGGGGCGGTGAGGGGCGTGAGGGCCATGAGTGCTTGAGGGCGTTGAGTGCGTGAGGGGTGTGAGGGCCATAGGGGCGTGAGGGCCGTGAGGTTCAGTGAGGGTGGGTGAAGGGCTCAAGGTGAGTGTGACTGTAAGGGTGAGGGTGAGTGAGGGGCTGAAGGTGAGTGTAGCTGTGAGGGGCTTAGGTAAGTGTGGCTCTGAGGGTGAGGGGAGTGAGGGCGACCTAAAATGCCGACCTCTGGTGGAAAGAGCAAAAATCTCTTCCTCCGTTTTTCTCCTCTCTGTCCTCCAACTCGTTAGAGAGGAGGTTCTTTCCTCCTCAACTCTACTCTTATTCTCCTCTCTCAAAACAGAGACCGAGAAGAAGAAAGAAAGTGGGATGCGCGTTGCTGCGCCGTTATGTGGCTATCGCCGGTTGATTTCGGATTGCGTCACACCAGGAGCGGCCGCTCGCCGCCGCTTGCCTTCCTGCAGCCTCCATGAGCCGCCTGCGTTGCACTCGCTTGGCACGCACCGCAGTGAAACGGCTTCCGCGGGTGGCTACGGCTCTCGCTCGCACACCAAATTGCCTCGAGCTTATCAGTACGCTCCGTTGGTTGGATGTCTTAACGCGCATAAAACAAACGGCGCGAAAACCAGAACTGTTGGCGGGTTACGTAACAAAGCATTTCAACAGCACCGTAGTTTCAACAAAAACCATAACGCGTGTCGGTTTTTTTCTGTTTTTTTTTGCGAGTGTGTGTTTTTTTTACGGGTGCACAGCTGCATGAATACAGCGAGCATTTTAATGCCGGGAACATCTTTCTTCTCTTTTTTACATTTAAATTAGAAAAATTAGACATTTAAGAAAGGGGACTATTGATGTCTCTCCTTATCCCTCAAAGGAAAGCGCGTCGATAAGCAGTGACGTAACTCAAGGGAATCAGAATAGGGCACCACCGAGATATCTCGGTGTTAATAGCACCCAAACGGGTAAAGCCTAGCCCACATGGTGCGTTTTTCCGGGCGCCTAGACGCGCGTCTCGTCCTGGCGCACGCGCTAAGCCAGACGCGTGCGCCCAGTCAAACCATACACAGCCATACCGAGCAGCGCTTCGGGTCTGCCTTTTCGAAGCGTCTGCCCAACGTAGCCAGACGCGCTTAACAAACAAACGCAAATTTTAAAGGCCGAAGCTACATCCACGCGCGGGGACGTAGCTAAGTCGGGAGGAGATGAGGCTCCATCCACGCGATAGGTCACGTGACTTATAATATAAGGACGCAACTTGTTTTTATGTACATAATATGCATTCTTATCAGTAAATATGGGATGTAAAAATAAAGAGCTTAGGTTTTATTGTTGTTATAAAGTTAATATGTCACGTGACCTTAGAAATATTTAGACAATTTATAAATTTCTTACTGTTTTTTAGGATTAATATTAAATATCATGCGTCATAAAAATAGTATATACAGACGTCTTTATAGTTATGTTGCCCAGGAGTCACATTCACGTGTGGGCGGCACGCGTGCCGTCCGTGCGTGTGGGCGTGCAGCCATGTGGTGCGGGCTTGGTGCGGGTGCGGCCTCAAGAGCCTTCGCCCATGTGTGCATCGCTGCAGAGGAGGAGGCGGTGAGGCTCCGTCGTGTGTGTGGTTGACTTGGTTCGAGGCGTTTAGTGTGAGCTTATGTGCATCGAAGGGGACAAGTGCGAGCCCACCGCTCCGTATGTTCTTGATTTGCGCGCACGCTCGCAATCTCACAAAGAATCTGAGAGAAGGAAAACATGCATTAGTCCCAGTAATAACATACATACTGAGAGCATTCAATCGAGGAAGCAGGGCCAAAGATTCCAGAAACATTTTATTCCATGACAAATAAAACAGTAGCCGATGAACAGATACCACTCGTCCACGAGATCACTGACGAACACGAAGCCCTTCTTGCGGCAGAACTCCTGCAGGAGCCAGTTCACGTCTTTGTGCCGATCATTCAACACATGGATCTCGGCACTCTGACTACGCTGACACTCCATCGAAGAGAGCCTGTTGTCCCGCCTCGGAAGGACGGAAGAAAAGGCGGTCTGCATCGTCGGATTGCGTTCCAAGATCTGAGCGGACAGCCGGCGGTACTTTCAATGCACCCGTTGGCACAAACGCTGGTGTTGTTTGTGCCTACGTGCAAAATGACAGCATCAAAATCGAGCAGGGCCTGAGACACCTTGGAAAACAAAGCCTCGATCCTAATGCCACTAAACGCCCGCACTTCGACAGCATCCCGGTTATTCGATGGGTAATACTGGGACAAGTATTTCACCATTGAATCCCCGGCAACCTAAACTCGAGGCGTGTCAGAAGCGTGACCGTACTAGTACACGAAAAACCAAACTCCTTGAAAAAGAAAAAAAAACGCTTCAGAGAAAGTCAAACCCGCTTGCGGAAGACCAGGCACAGTCCACTCACGGCAGGAACGCAAGGAGCAATGGCCGCCGAGCACATGGCAAAACAATGGGAGGTGAGACCGTAGGTTGATTCCTGCGTGGACGGAGAGAAGACGGGAGAACTGCCTCCGTCTACGCCGGAAGTGACATAGTGCGTGGATGGAGCCCTCTCTCCTCCCGACTAGGCTGCGTCCTGGCGCGTGGATGTAGACACTCCCAATTTTAAATAGAAATCTCGCGTTAAATGATGGCTACATGCCGTAATATTTAATTGTATTAATAGTAAGCACATGTTTTTATTACGGCAATTGCGATGAAGCTCAATTTCACTCATTTTCATCATTTTTAGTGCGTACGCCTCATCCACCTTTCGGTATGCCATCGGCACCACCATCTCCCGCGCCAAAACATTTACAGCAGCCATTGTTTACAGCTGGCCGCTACAGAGGTTGCACTGTTGCGGTTGTTGCCGACAGTATGAATTGTCACCTTTGTCTCTCGATGTCCTTGTATTCTTTACATTTCGCCTGCCTAAGTGCACTACGCTTTTGTACTTTACTAACTACTCTCTGTTCCGCTGAAGGAGAGTCAGTCACTCCCGCGGAGCAGGGAGGAGTCCATGGACTTGTGCAAAAGGTATGGTAAGCTGATGTTCGCAGGGGGAAGGACGTTGTTAGTACTACCCATGTTCGCCCTGCAGCGAGTCATTGGCGGGGCCTAGGCCGTTTTTATTGAAGGTCGTGGGGCGCGCGGGTGTACGTGCGCGCGCACAGGTTTGTTACCCGTTTTTGTGTGTGTATCTTTCTGTTTTAAGTGTTTGTACTTATTTTTCTCTCCCGTATCCCTTTCCCCCCTTGGCGGCGGGCTAGCTGGCGAACCTGCGTAAGAGTCTCAACCTTTCTGCCTAGCCTTGCACGCTGCCTAGTGGGTATCGCAATCTGTGCAGATAAAACTTAATATTATTATTATTATCGCCATTGTTGCAAGGTCCGTGGCGAAAACTAGAGTCCTACAGTGGCGAAAACAGTGGAGAAAATTTAACGCTCCTTGCAACTAGTGAAGATGGCCGTTCATTGGTTGTTGCCTACTGGACGCTGCAAGCGACGCGGCGCCTGGACGCAAAATATCTGGCTCCTCCAGATACGTCGGAATGCGCCAAAAAACGCTGCGTTTCGTCCCGGCGCCGGAAGTGACGTCAAAGCGCTGGCGCAGACGCGACGCAGACGCGGAGAAAAGCGCGCCATCTGGCCTTGCCTTAATTCGGAAAGGACTATCTAATTTATTTAGAGGATTTTTGTGTAATCAGTTTAAGTAAAGAAAACTTTTTTTCACCACCATGTGTCTGCTCGTGTTTAACTATTTCGAGGGTGCATACACGTGCACCTACATATACACGTTCCTCTAGAGAGAAAAAAAGAACCAAAAAAAGATGTCGCTTTGGCAACCGCAATGCTTGCACAACTGACAGTACCACACATCCGTCCGGTATGCACACACACTCATGCGCAAATGTGGATTGTTGTTTGAAACGTTATTATCAGAATAAGTGAACACGACGAGAGAGCCCGCTGCAGGCCTTACTAAGAAAAGTAGAGAGCGGGATGCCGAAAAAATAAAGAGAAAATAAAAAGTGGGCATTACGTGAGGTTGACTAGACCGCGGTCATCCTCATGGACGCAAGAGCATCGTGTAAGACTCCTTTGGTGAGCAACAAAAGCACGGCGAACGCCGCGACGCGATCGACCACATAAAGTCCTGTATGGGTGTACGCCCATGACGTCACGATTCAGAAAGAACCTGCTATCTGTCATTGCCGAGTGCAACGCTAGGCGCGTTAAGTCGGCGCTTCTTTACTCCTACTCCGACACTCCGAGTTTTATACTCCGAGCGCAGCAACTAAACCACGCATAGCGTACAGGAGCGCGAAACACTGAGGCTGCGTTCCAAACCTATTCGAATGGATCCGAGTTACCCTGGCGGATTATGTCACGTGACAACGTAGATAGAGAAACACTGGACGGGGGTAGGTTTTCGATAACCACCTTTACCCTAAAGTTAGATCAAGTAAGTTTTGGAACACGGCCAGAAACTAACGAACGGGCCACACGAGCACCTTCCGACCGTGGATACGGGTGGAGATGCCGAAAATATTTAGGAGATAAATAATTAGGCCCGTGTGAAGCGGCAGAGCCTAAAGCAAAAGAGACTGCGACGTTATGAAGTTTCTACGCACGTTTTAATATTCCTGAAAGGTTTGAAGACTCGCTTCGCGCACATATGTGGAAGGTTACCTTGGCCTATCTATTTATTGACCATGTATGTTGTTCCGATTTAAATTAAAGACAACACTCTTGAACCCGCTCGTCGACGCCGGAAAACCCTCAAATTCGTCAGAGATTCCCTGATTCTGTCTCGCAGTGAGACGGAAGCTACGCCGATACCGGCACACCGCCGTTCGATAGCACGTCAATTCGCTTTAAGACGGTATGCATGAACAAACCTTTTAAGCAACGCTAACTGGTGTTTCGGCTTTGCAATCTAAGTATCTTTATTCGCTGCGGCTGGGCTAAGCATTCTAAGCAGGGCAGCGGTCTGACTGTCTTTTCATCACAACTTTTCTGTCGCCGAGCTATCGGCACGGTCGTTCGGTAGATCAATTCATTTTCAGGCAAGAAGCACGAACAAATCTTTTCCTCAACGCTCACTGATGTTTGGGCTTTAAATCGAAGTATCTTTATTCGCTGAGCTAAGCATTATAAAAGGGACAGAGCGTTTGGAATGTCTCCTCATCTCGACAACTTTTCTGTCGCTGTGCTATCGGCACGCTACGGTTTGATAGATGAATTTCTTTTTCAGGCAAGATGCACGAACAAAGCTTTTTCGGAACGCTAATTGCTGTCTTCGCTTTCATATCAAATCGTTTTTACCTGCTCGATTAGGCACTAATCAACTGAAAAGGGGCAGCGGTGTGGCTACGCCTTTCGTCTCGACGGTCTCAACAGCAGCGCAGCCATCTTGTTGGTTTATGTGACGTCACGGAGCGCGAAGAAGTCAATCGCACTCAGAGAAAATCTCGGTGCACGACGAGCGCGCTCGGGTGTCAGTCTCCGGTGGCACTCCTGTCCGTTTAGTGAAAGGCGCGCCAAACTCTCGCGCTCTGGGGCACGGACTTAACGCGCCCGTTGACTGTGCAATTCGATGCGGAATCGTGCGGAGGCGCATTTGAACTAGACTTGTGCCTATCTCAGATACTCTACTCAAGATACTGTAGTTCAAATACTTCTTCAATTATCTTGGTACCTTGCAAATAGCCTTTGATCAAGAGTATTTGATACTCTGTTTTAAATAAAATTCGGAGTATCTTGAACTCATTATCTCGAATACATTTTTGACATTCCGCCATTTTCCGAGTTTTTCGGTATGAAGTGGCGTGGGCGTGGCACGAGCAAACGTAAACCTTCTTTCGAGAAACCAAATCATCTTGCTAGCTCCAAGAAGCGACGACGACTTAAATTGAGCTCGTGAAAACGTCGCTTTTTTTACAATTGTGACTCATATTTCAGTCCGAAGTTCGCACAATAAAGTTTTTCCCCCCGCCTCCGCAAAGGCGCCTTTTGTTTCCACAGAGTTTCCCAAACGAAATCCTCAAACAAAAGGTGTGGTTTTAAGGAAGCAAATATGCCACCTTGAGTCGCAACGCAGACCGGGAAACGATCTGCGACAACAATGCAGACTTAAGTGTCAAGAAAATAACAAATAGAAGAACATAAGAAGTGGACACAAAAAAAAAATCATTTTTGTTTTGTTTTTTCTATGTTTAACCCCACTAGGGCAAAACGTCGAGGTTTTCGTTAGTTTCTTTTTTTTCTCGTCAGTCCGCCACCTATTGCTCTTCGCGAACACTGTCTGTAAGCGAACATTGATAAGCAGAGAACAGGACAGGAAACGAACTACGAGCTGGATGACCTCTCAAAAAGGCAAACAAAGCGTCTCGCAACGTTAAGTGCCTTTCTGAACGCAACCTAATAGAAGAAGGTGCGACCACCAAGCTATTATGTGGGTTCTCTTTGTTATCCAGTCACTCATGTCCCTATCCCAACTTCATTTATAGTTAACTCCCCATATAGGGAATATGGATTGTAGTTAAACGTTGCGTCTAAGCTGCGCCGCAGGACGTGATATTAAGCGATGTCACTACTGGCGAGGCGCTCTGACCCGTTCGTCACCTCCACACCTCGATGCTTACCCAACACAAGGCCTGTGCACATGCCCACAAACCTTGTAAGCATGTTCATGTGTTTTCTTGTTTTTCAATAGAGCGCGGGGCACAGTGTGATTTAAAAATGCCAACAATTAGTGAAGTGACGTTAAGTGCCGGATCTTTCCCAAAAGCAGTCGTCAGGGGATCCGAGCTTGACCCACTTGGGCCTTTGTGCTGAGCTGGGCACCCTGCATGCTGCATTGTTCATGCAGGCCGGACTGTTAACAAAATAGCCCCTCCTCCCCCTCACCGGAGAACACGAACTCCAGCCGAACGCTGACGCCACGTTCAGTTAAGTCAGCCGAGAGCTGAGTCATTGTACTTGTTATCCCCATCCATGTAGCTCTGATAGTCTACATACTTTACGGGAGCTCCACAACTGAGTACTCTAGTGACGTTGGTCGGTGGATGGACGGATGCACAGCTCCGACGTCATGGGTACCGGTGGATGCACTAGGCCGTTTTCAGAACCACATGAAGCAACTTTGGCGGCCGACATTTCTTGAACACAAAGCTGTTGATAGGGTCCGAGCCGTCCCTTAACGTTGGCACCGCCCATGCGCCCAATACGCGCTCGGAATGCGTGCCGCCAAAAATGACTGACACGGACGTATGGTGCAGCAGCTATGAAAGGGAACGCAATTTCAGAAATAGTTCCTCTATGCTGTTGTTTGCATCTACCAGACCTCAAATGGCAGCAACCTTCTTGAAAGGTGGACGCAGGGCAGTTTTTAAGCCGTAAAGAGGAGGCTTGCAGTTCTACGAAGCTCGCCGTGGGAGGTCTAAACGAGAAAACCGCTGACTGAGGGCGCAGAGGACATCGAGTTGATGGTGAAGATGTGCGCCTTCGAGGTGGCCCTCAACGGCAGCTCGCCCTTCTGTAACCTGTTCCGGAAGAAAGACCTCCAGCTCTTGGAGTACGCCAGTGACCTGGAATCAGACATGTACAAGTTACTAAAAAGAAGTAATGAAGTTAAGCTACTGGGTAACGGCCTAATAAGTAATTTGAGTATAGTAGAAGTTATTCAAATGAAAAGTAATTGAGTGAGTACAAACTACCGTAACAAAGTAGCAAATTACTTTTGAAGTTACTTTTATATTTTTTATATTAACAAGATAGTACATACATGTATTGATCCGTTAGCGAAATTCTGCTAACTAGCCAAATATAAAGCGGCTTGTGTTTTGACATAATTGTTTTATTATCAGGTTCAATTTCTGTGAGAATGATTGTTTTGTACTTTCTGTTTTCTGGTCAATGATGTACTACGGTTGTATCATTTCTGCTTTGAGGTTTAGTACTGGCTGAGTTTGATTTTGCAGACAGTGGTTGCTTGTTTACTGTGTTGAGTAAAGTACATCGAAAAAGTACTTGAGGGAAAGTACGAAGTCATATAGTGCTTATGTAGTTTAAGTATAGTAAGTACACCGACTGCAATGTACGTGAAGCAAAGTACTATAAACACAACATACTGTTAAAGTAAAATACAAATACTTTTAGCACAATCTTTCATGATGCCCTTTCATACCATATTTTTTACCTTTATTTTAACTGGTATGCATTGCTCCAGGGGTAATCGGAGGAGTATCAGCTTTTTCGGAAATGGCGGCAAATGTTGGATAATGTCAAGTCGCCACAGTGTAGTTGTTTTACTCTCGCTGACGAACTATTTAACACAATACACTTATAAGATACTCATTGGTATCGGTCTTATAGCCACCATTACTTCACTCAGAGAAATGACCACATGACGCCTGGAAAGTCGATAGCGCGTTTCATGTGACGAATGCCATTTTTGTTTCGAAATATGGAAAATGTACATTAATTGAAGTCGTGAAATTTACTTTCTTCGGAAATTATCAGAAAAAATGCTATAATAAAGTGCAAGTACATACTGAAAGAATGTACTTCAAGTAAAGTGCAAGGTTTGTAATCCTAATTCAAATAGTACCTTAAGTACCATGTTCTAAAGTACTTCCCAATTCAGTTTATTTTTCTTTTCTTTTGTAAAAATGTTTGGGGAATACAACTTCTCGAATGATCTTCGAATCTTGGAAGACCAGTATAGGCTGAGTTTTGGGAGGAAATTTAACGCAAAGAGGTCACCTCTGAGTTTCCCTTTAGCACGCGATCCTTCAAGTACAGCACACACTACGGCAGCACCAGATGGGCTTCAGGGCGGGTGCTGCATTTTGTTGACTCCTTAGAGGCTGTAGTGTGTACACATCTTGTAGTGGGCGAGAGTTCCTATGTTGGGGAGAAGCAGGGACAAACCCTTTCTTTTAATACGTCAAGTCTCCTTGAGCTTCGGGGCAAAAAAAAAGCCAATCTTTCGCGCTAATTTTGAAATTACTTGGCCTCACTTGCGACGTGTTTGTCCGCTCCCTGCGCTTCGTGGCAGGGTTGTTGCAGTGGGGGACTCGTAAAAAGTTAGAGGGTTTTGGACCTTCTAAACCACTCCCCCACACCCTGCCAACGCCACCTGCATCGCCCTCTTGGGAAATATCAGCTGATTTTCCTTATCTTATCTATTTTGGTCTAGGAAAGTTTGTTGACCAAAAAACCTACCGTTAAAATTCAAAAGTAACTTGTAATTTGCATACATGTACAAATGTCTCAAAAAATGTAGTGAAGTTAAGTTACTAAATATCGACGCCAAAAGTAATTAAAGTAGAGTAGAAATTACGCATTCGTAATAGTAATTGAGCAAAGTACTAACTACTGTAAAAAGTAGCGAGATACTTTTGAAGTTACTTTCGAAGTTACTTTTTATATTTTTGTGGTAGCAATATGAGCAGCAGTTTTGACACGTGAAAAACACTGCGAGCCTAAAATAAATGCAGTCCTTTTATGGCTTGAGTTTTTACTAAAATAGTTCATTCGCTCACAGAAGCAATTGACTTTCAAAGTTCTTATTTGAGATTTTCCCCTTTCCCTCCTAAAGATGTCCCCAGCGAAGCTAAAATGACGATCCACCGACGCGCTGGATGGAACGGCAGCGTTGAATTTCAGAAACAGGCTGTACAGGGTCGGGTAAGCGGGTGTCGGCATCTTTAGTGTCCATGACAAAACATGTGAGGTTTGCTCTGGCTAGAGGGTTTCTTATAACAAACTCTAATTCTTTTCCTTCGGCAAGTTGAGATTGTTATGAATGGCCTCTTTTTATTCCCACGACGTTCGGAGAGTACTCTGAGCGAGTGCACCTGACCATCCAGGGATCAAGCCTCGCGCCACGACGATGAGATCATCCGGACGACTGCGCGTCTCGTTGCAATGCTAGTGTTACGCTACTGAAAAAAGATGTTTTGGCTTAACAGAAAATGAAATGAAGTATACTTCGCCGCTGACGCCGGATCCAACCAAGGGATCTCCCGAGGGTGACCCGCAATCCTCACACACCTGACTAGTGAATCGTTTTCAAAAAAGTGGAAGTCTCCCTAGCATGGAAGGTCAGAAGGACACGAAGCATTACGTGAACAAAAATCGTCGCTCGTACAGTTGCAGCTGCAAGCGGAAACCTGCTCCCATGAACGGATTATCCGTGCCTGAGTTGGTGCGCGGGGGAGTCACGCTTTGCAAGGGGGTATGCGCTGACGACGAGGCCACCATGGGAACAGGCGCCTAGCTGCTAGGTCATTCCAGTGGGGCCTCCCGAGGAACCCCCAAACCGCTTGATTTAGAACTCACTAAAGGCAACCAACATGAAAACAACAACCCTCGGAGTGTCCCCGTCTTTCACCGTTGCAGCTGGAGGCGCGGCGCCTGCGTGCATGACCGGATTAGGTCAATACCCGACCAAGGCTTGTTAAGCATCTCTTTCTGCGTTCGTGCGCGCCGGTGTTATGTTTTGGCTCCTCGTCGCCACCTTGGCCCAAGGACGCCTGTGGTGCAGCTTTTACGGCTTCCGAGTATAAGTGCGTGGAAACGGAATGTGAGAGGGCTCCTTGTTCGGGAATGCCACTTCATCTGCCGGCGTCTTATTATTTCTGGGCTCAAACTTTTGTGATGAACCAAATTAGTGCTAGATTTTGAAAGTAGCTGGTAATTTGAGTAGAAGTTACCTGAAAAACGTAGTTAAATAACACTACTAATACACAAATAAATTAGTAATTGAAAGTTACCAAGTCACTCGGAAAAGTAGTCAAACTACAGTAGTTTGGGTAGAGTAGTTGAACTACGTCCAAGTCTGGTAGTTTGAGTAGAGGTTACTCAAGAAAAGTAATTAATGCTACTCAGGAAAGTAGTTAAACTACAGAAACTTGAGTAGAGAAGTTGAGCCACGTACAGATCTGCCTGGAAAACTACTTTAAGGACGTCTACGGCCAAGAAAGGAACTCTGCGCAGGCACGTGGTGTCATCAGATTTGGTCAGCAGGATCAGGTAAGGAAAGAAGTCAGCCAGTGCATGGTTTTCTTGTGTGAGTTGAATTCTGCTTTAAGCTGCATCCAGAGCAGACTCGTGCACAGGAGCGGATCAATACGTCAAGCTTGGGGGGGGCGAGGGCGGGGGGATCTGGGGGCATGGATATGCAAAAGATACAACATAGATGGACATCTCTCACATCACGGACGGATGTAACGTCGCAGACAAAGCTAACTTAATTTTAGCTATGAGTTTATAAAGAAAATTGTGTGGGCCTATTTTATAGAAAAATTAAATCGCGGGGCGGTCAGAGAGGGTGGAGGGGGTGAGTGGTCACCCCCATCAGCTCTCCCCTCCCCCCCCAACCTTTTCTTAAATCCGCCACTGCTTGCACAGGACGCAATAATCGAACACACCTCTGGGAGCAGCTTTTTCGTTTTGTCATTTTTACATCTTACAGCAATCACATGCGAAACTTGCCTGGTGATTTTGTAGACCCTGGAATGGGGAACAATAGAAAAATGAATTTTATTGTCTTCGTCGTTTTTTTTATTGTTCCCCGTCTCAGGGTCTACAAGATGTCGCTTCGTTACCAGATCGCCTGCAGTCTATCACTGCTAACGGAAACCTGATTTTTTTTAAAGTTAGGCTGCTCGTTTTAGCGTTCATCTAGCTTTTTTACCTGCTTTAGAGTCAGTTAATATTCTCGTACGTTCAGGTAAAAAATAGTAACAAATTTCGCGTAGTTCAGCATCGAAGATTCAACCCTTTGAAGGAATCAAAAAGGTTCCAATTACATTTTTAAAGAAATGGTTGAGATAAATTATTTCAGAGAACTACTTAATCAGAAAATAAAAGATGTCTACGATTCTCTGTAATGCCTAATTAAAGCGCAGCGCTTGAGGAGGAGGAGGGGAGAGTACGAAGGAGAGGGCATGCCCCTCCCTCCTTTTCCGTACGATCCCCTCCTCTTATCCTGCTCCGCTTCCATTTAGCGGAAAAGTTTTGCAAAATTTCCCACTAAATTTACCAAAAATTTCCATGTTGAATTTAGAGAAAAATTTAGCGAATTTTCCAGCTGAATTCAGCGGGAAAATGTTTGCAGACTTACCCCGCTAAACATAGCAGGAATATTTTCTCGCATACTTTAGCCGGAAATTTAGAGAAACTTTCCAGCTAAATTTAGAGAAACATTTTTTCTGCTAGATTTGGCGGGACGATTTATCCGCTAAATTTAAGGGAAATGTTTCCGTAATGCAACGCGCGGTCACGCCTGGTTGCAATATTCCCATTATGCAAGGCGCGCTGTTACGCCGTCGCCGACGGCAACGGCAACAACGCTCAACCCGGAAACGCGCGTTTAAGAGCTGCGCTTTAAAATAACACGTCACAGGGACTGCTTGTTACTGGGCTCTGTTTCCCTTGTAGCCTATATCCGCTTCCACCATTTACAAAAATCACAGTCCACACGTGCTAAATCACAGTCCAGCCAGCGCTCGCTAGCGATTGCGGCCGGCCAGAAAGTGCGCGTGCTTAACACTAAAACACAGCAATGAACCCGCCCTAATACTCTTTATGGAAGTGTGTATACAGCGGGTGCTAAAAGATCAACAGCTTCGGGGAATCGGTGGCCGAATGCACTACCGCACACCAGCTCGTAATAGGTAGGTCGAAAGTTCGCATTGGGTTTCAAACCACACCCTTGCCCGTCTCCATCTGGATGAGCATCGTACCGGCGTGCGGTCGTGTTTCACTGCTGCGTTATGCATGTTAAAGACCCCAGGCTAGCGGTTGTAACGCACTAGCTAAATTGCTCATCTATAGATGAGATACAACTTGCCCATTGAAGCAGGCTAATTTCAGGCTGTATAAATATACATACGCCAATATTATTTTTTATGCGGAACCACTAATTGTTTTATGGATCAAACCGGTGTTATCAACTTTTGAAGCCGCGCAAAACGGCACCTAAATTGGCAGCCCCTAAATTCTCCTGTTCCATGCAGCGAATCCTGTATTTTGTAGGAGCGAAACAAGGAATAAAATATCATTGGCTGCGACGTGTCATACCAGATGCTTCGTCACCGAAGCCGCCGAGGCCGATCAAAGTCGAAACAAACCAGCCTATGACTGTCGGCTGTAATTCCACTTTCCCGGTAAAACTGAAAATTCCTTACGACATTTCGGTTTCCAATCTCAGGGACTCCCAGCAGAAGGTCCCTTCATGAGTTCCTACCATCGGAAATATCTTCCATCATGAGTTCCTCCCCGCTAAATTTAGCGGGGAAATTGAATTGTTTGGGATCCAGTGACATCAAGTTATGTAATGTCATTTTTCCGCGCTAAATTTAGCTGGGAAATTAAACGGTCAGAAACATACCTAAAGTGACCTGAATATTCTCAAAAAGCCTTATAATCATTGATGCTGTGGCACTGTGATTGGAGAAACATCGTGCTTACGTACCCCAGAACAGTTACAGCGGTCACCTCTCCCATGTGGATTGAAGGAAAGTATACGCTGCAGATTGTATTGAGGCGGGTTCACATTTTTGCACTTTGCTCGCGACCGGCTTTCTGTGATTAGTTACGACGAGAAACACACTGGCACGCTGGCGCCACCTATAAGGCGATCCTGGAACTGTATTTCACTCGAGCGAATATTTTTCCGCCATTTGCGATATCCAAAGTACACTCTCTATGAGAAATGGACGCGTATAATACCATTTCTAAAAGTTTTTTTTAGTAAATGAATAAAGAAACGATGCGCTAAAAAGAGTTAGAAAACTACGGAAATCACAAGTGTTCCACCGCTACATGACAAATGGCGCCAGTGCTTTATTGCGTAGTAAGAGATGACTAGAGGTTTTAAAGCACTCTGTCGTAAGCAGTCGCAAGTGTGTGGGCCGTGACTTCAGAGTGCGTCTTACCGAAAACGAAAAGGGAACGTGTCGGCACGACGACCTGTTACCGCTGTCGAAGGCGACGCCACGGACTCAGGGCGTCGCTCTACTTCTCTCATGCGGGACACTTCAAGAACCTGATGACCCGCCTGGGAATCCACAAGGACAACGAACCGCGCACGGCCGACGCCTACTGCGACGTCAGGGAGAAGCGCGAGGGGAGGTCCTCTTACAACACACCGTTTACCGCCAACCTAGGCAACAATAAAACGTTTTCATAATAATAGTTTATTACTTTACCTGAATACCGTTACTAGAGAATTTTAGGGAACCGTTTTTGCACATCCGATGTGGTACGATGGGGCCTCCGGTATGCACTAGGCGTGTGCGATTCTTCTGCGGTTTCCTTCTCTGCAGCCCCTCTTCCACTCACCTCTCCTTCTCTCCCCGCATGAGCGGGACCAACTTGGAGCTAGCTGGAGCAACCGGGCAACCACCACCCCCTGGATAACAAAGCCGTAAGGCGGATATAGATGTCGTCATCATAGAAGGCCAAAGCTGTTCACCGATTGGCTGCTCGCCGGCCTTTACTAAATACAATTAGTAGTTAGGCTTAGTGTTATACTTGAAATTTGTCTGAAGAGAAGAATTTCGTGATTTTATTCAGCATGGTTTCCGGATGGGCTACTCCACAATTACGCAACTAGTTACAACAGTTCATGACATCGCTGCTTCCCTAGACAAGTCTGGACAAGTCGACATTATTAGTTTTAGATTTTAGCAAGGGTTTCGACAAGGTCCCGCATCGACAAGGTCCCGCATCGTAAACTTATTTTTAAACTAGAACGTCCTGGGCTACCACCGGAGATAGTTAATTGGATAGGATCTTATATGTTAAATCGTAGCCAGTTTGTTGAAGTTAGAGGCTATTTTGCCAATACCCTCGATGTTTTCCCCTGGCGTTGCCCAGAGCAGTGTACTTCGTTCCCTGCTATTTCTGCGGTCCCGTACGTGTCTTGCAGAAAAGCGAATGGCGTCACCGAGCCTTGCCCAGTAGACGAGCCGCACAGAAACACCTGAAAGGGATGAGCTTGGTTTGCTTTCATTTCGTTTCTGCGGCACGCTTACCCGTCATCCTCGCAAATAAATGGCAATAAATGGCAAATAAAGGCACTACTTCGGTTTCACGGCGGGCACGGGATTGCAGCAGCAGACAACCTAGTAACAGTGCTCCTAAAGAAAGCTATGCTTTTCCTTTTTGTGATTGCCTTTCGCGTGCATTCTTTTCCTTTTGTGACGTCTCTTTCTGAAAGAAAAGGAAGCCGACTTTTTTCCGCGTTACGGTCCTTGTGAAAAATTATAACTTTCCGTTTCCTTTCGCTGCCGCATCGGCAGTCCCATTCACCCATTTTGCTTTCTGTCTGCTGAAGAGCTTCAGTGAATCTTTTTTTTTTTCATTCATAGTATTTTCTTTTTCTACTGAAAAAAAAAAAAACGCGAAAGGACACTTACGCATAGTGGCACTTGGTGATGGTACTCCTTTTATTGCCCTTCAGTTAAAAAATAGCGAATTAATTCTTTAAGAATACTATGGCACTCTACTGAGAGCTGTAGGAGAAGTGATGTAAAACTCAAACAAAATCAAGAGAAAATACAAGCAGTCAAAAGCATGTTTAAAGATATGTGTCGTATAACGCAGCAGTAAAGTTTCAATTAAAGAAAGCGTTCCTGAATTGCTTTCAAGTGAATTCCAGTCATGTATTACCCGAGGGATCAATCAATATTTGAAAATCGAGCTTCTATATTCGTAATGTTTGTGTGATCTGGTGTTAATGATTATAGACCCGGATCGGTGAATGAGTAGGTGATATATTTTGTCGGCAATATCAAACTTTCCTGAAATAAATAAATGCAACCATTTTATATAAATTTCATTGCCCTCGTTTCCAACGGTTGAATGTTAGCCTTTTCAAAAGGAAACTAAAATCAACATTGAAACATACCTATGACGTTAGGAAATAAGCTTAAAATTATCATTGATATGCACTAATGAGAATTGTACGTTTCCAATTTTAACGGGTAGCGTACGAGCGCGATTGTGTCACGGGAGACTCGGTGCAATCAAGGCATCACTTTTCTCAGCACGAGCAAGGCTACGGGGAGGCTGACGTGGTTATGACCTTCGCAGCTTGGTGGCGTCAACGCGTTACAACCTAGTCGAGGACACGTTAAGAGCTCAGGGCGAGTGAAAGGAAGTTTGAGCAGGCGGAAGCAGATGAAATGCTAGAAAGGAGCTGAGAAAACATCTCCCTCTCTCCAAAATTCCTCCTGCTTCCCCTCCCCAGCCTTTCTTTCCCTCGCCCTCAACTCTTCACCTGTCACCGACTATACATCTTTTCCACAAGGGCACAGCCATCTTGAATGTCTTCAAATCTCGTATGCGGTAAAACATCGTTTTGATTTCTCCGCGTCGCTGGAGGGTGTTTACGAAAAGTGCATGATTGTCACACGTTCTTGGTTTGCCTCACCTATATTTTCTCGCGTATTCCAAGCTGAAATGTTTTATTATTTTTCCGTCCCACATACCGGATACGGAACACACGTGACTCAGAAAGAAAGGGAACAGAAAACGTCTATAGCCGTTCGAGCTGTCCGAGGACTGGTTGGGCAATGCCAGCGGGGGCGGAAAAGCGACTCACCTGCTATTCAATCTACGCTAAACCTTTCGTCTCCTCACTCAGTCCCCTTTCTTTAGCGCGAAGGAGGTGAAGAGGCGCGGAAGAGAAGGCAAATCCGGTTCAGACAATTGCGACGGAGAGCGCGCCCACGCGGCTTGCCGCCGTACTTCCGCGGAGCGACGCGGCAGCTATGGAAATCAAGGACGTAACAACGTTCGAAGTAGCTTTGGAACATCTACCAGGTGCAATCTGGTATTTTGTTTATTCGTTTTACATAAATTTTGGTTGTCCTTTCGGACTAAAAAAATTGTGTCACTGTGATGTGGCCAGAACGTATTTGACATGTACATTCTTTAATGAAAAGAGAAGCTATACTTCGTTTCACATTAAGTTTAGACGCAGCCGACGCCACGGGCTGGTGGTACCAATTTGAAAACGTCAAAAGCGCACCATCATGGTAGTCCTCACCTTTATCTTCGTGTTCTACCGTCGCTGAACCAAGCATAAGCATGAAATCCATAGTGATTGGCGCTTTTGATATATTGCGTGATTGGTACCATTACCTAGTAGCGTCTGCTGCACCTGGACTTAAGCTGAAAGGAAGTATAGTAGTATTTACTATGTAAAAGCTAGCAACTGCTTGTCACATATGTTACTAGGCACCCCATACAAAAATGGTCTATGGTCGGCTATAGAAAATCTTTCGTATGGCTGGCTATAGAAAATTGGCCCAATTAGCTATAGCCGCTTCTGTGACTGTCTATCTTTTCCTATGGTCTCTCTTATTGCTGTCTATAGCTTAATCAAAGGAAAGCTATAGAATTTTGTATTTTTCACTCAATGGGTCTCTTTAAAAGAGATGCTATAGCTGCCTATGGCTTTTCTTTTGGTTCCTGTAGCCGTCGATATATTCTTCTATGGTCTGCTATAGAGATCTCTGTGGCTTACTCTATGGATCTTTTTAGACGCCGTGCTATAGCGGCCTATGACTTTTTCTATGGTTTCTTTAGCCGCCCTTTTGCTTTCTGTGTGATTTGCTATAGCTTCTTCTAAAGCTCGTACTATGGGTTTCTTCACCATCGTGCTATAGCTGCCATGTAGTTTTTCTTTTTACCGCAATCGTATGAAATGTAAAACAAATTATTTGTTGTCACTGTACATCTTAAACAAACAACCTTCTATTTAGATGTAAAAGAAGTTTGAACATCTCAAACTCATTTAAGACGTGTCGAACTTTATAAAGCCATTTAAAACATAGAGCAAACCCTTCAACAACAACAAAAAATATACACTCACCCAGGTGTTTGCAATAAGGGCAGGTAAGCAGACACAATAAATTGTTCTCAGATCTCCTAGAAGTTTATTACACATAGCCCATTCTGTAGACAAGCACAAACTAAACAATCTGAAATATGTGAAGAGGTAGTACTAAGCAGTTATACAACTGAGAAGATTGCAAAGCAAACAAGAACCAAACGTAATTCATGGGTAGTGCCTAGTCTCCCTGCAGCCGGCCAGACTTTTTCCCCGCAATTCTTCTAGCAGTCGCCTCTCATTAGCGCTGCACTCAGTTCATCGAACGACGTTGCATCGACTAATCATTTCATTAACACGTAATATTTATAAACAACTCGAAATATTTTTTTTAATGAGTTGGTGCAGTCTTGCCAAGAAGTAGCGTGAACGCGTGGGCTGGGTCGGTGGGCACGCGCCTCAAGAATACAGGCGCGACGAAATGTACCTGCAGGGAGCAATTCGCGTAACGAGTGTCAATGAAAAGTTAGTGTCGACTAAACAAGTGTCCAGGAAATGTGTATGCAAAAAAGGCGCCGGTTTGTTTTGGTGGCAAGTGGCAACTGTAACCAGACGCCGCGCGGATTGCGTGCACATAGCGAAGACGTGACCGGAGAAGTGCCCCTGTGATGTTCCCGGAAGACTGAAAGTATCATTCGTAATCGTCGTGTGTGCTTTGAAAGCGAAGGAAGTCACAGGGTCCACGAGCATGCGCAACCACAAGCCAAGGTTCACGACAGAGCTGCGTTGACTTCGGCATCTCGTTCTGTTTGGTGCAACACGGCGATGCGACAAAGAACTGAAACGTTCGTGGTGTCTGTGGTTCGGTGCTTGGAAGTAGACACCCACACTAATACGGAGCGCAAATTGGTTGTTGTGGGGTTGAAGTTCAACGGGTTCAGTCCCGTGTTCGTCAGCTGATCCAGTTAAACTAGTCCGGGAGGACGCGGCGAGCGTTTTTAAAAGGAAATCTTCCTTCGTTCCGTTTCAAAATGTGGAAGATTCCCGACGCATACCGTGAGTAAAAAGCTGCGGGTGTTTTCAACAAAATAACGTCGTTTTAATTGAACAATGAACTCCGAATTGTTGTCCTAAATCTGCAGTTTTTATGCTTCGTGTGGTTGGACTGCGTTTGCACAGCGACGTGTTGCGCTCATCATGCGGTGTGAATAAATTTGGGCAAGATTTCGTACCTGCCCACAGATGCATGAACTGAGACCATGTTTTACGTAGTAAACATAGTGTTTCTTTTATTTTGTGTGTCTAGACGCGGACGTTCGAGGCACCGGTGCGAATCTCTACGGCCTCCGGAGCGATATGACGAGAACGTAACTGGACACGTTTGTCGCTACGCGAACGCCCGATTGCCTCCAGCCAAATAGCATTCCTTTCGGGGCGAAACGGCTGCTGGAAGGCTCTCTGTCGAGATAACTCATTTGACATCTCCGAAACGTCGGCACTGGCTCGCTAGAAAGCAAAAAAAGATGCACGCTCAGCAAGCAAAGAAGAAAACGAAAGAACCGCGCTATGAAAGCCAAATCCCTGCGTCGCTTCCTATCACTAACACCTGCGACAGCTGCTAAACACACACTACTTCACTTCAAGAAGTCTCACTCGAGCACCTGGGTCAGCACGAAACACTGATCACTTCGGCGAAACGATTAGACGGCGGGAACAGAGACTTCGGCGGCCATGAAAGAATGGCGAAGCTTTTGTTTGGTATGGTATGAATCCAAACGGAAGTACCCGTCTTGTAAAGCTTTTGTAAAGAATAATAACTCTCATCACATGGGTTATTCTTTAAACGTAAAAATATGCTGCTCAAAAGGATATTGCAACATATAAGAAAGGTTTAACAACCAAGATCTAAGCTGTCAATCAAACTCTTAGCCAATGAGAAGCATAGCAGCCGGTTGGGATTAACGTCACGGAATCCCAACTTCGTGGCGTGCGATTTAAAACGGACGAAATAGCACGCATAGCTAAAATCAGTCTCACGCAATAAATATTGCTGTAAAATATTTTTCTCGCGGAAAAATTGTTTTTTGACATGCTTATCCCAATTAGGCTGTTTAAAAAAAAAACTTTTTTTTCTTTGCAGTTACCCTTTAAACACAATATTAAAAAAGGTAATTACGCAAAAATTATTAACTATCTTTTTATCCCAGACTTTAATAATTTTTCTAAATAGGCCCCTGGCCCAGGACCAAAACGACACAAGCCTTTTCTTGTTGCGACGCGTAGTTTTCGTAATTTCGAATTTGTTCACTTTACGTGAAACACCCTGTATATATGCAGTAGGGTGTCTCACGCAAAGTGGACAAATGAGATATTGCGAAAACTACGCTGTCGCAACGAAAAAAAGGCTTGTGGCGTTTTGCGTTTTGGTCCTGGGCCAGGGGTCTATTTAGAAAAATTATTAGTCCAAGATAATTAGATGGTTAATTATTTTTGCGTATTTCACTTTTTTAGTATGGTGTTTAAGGGCATGGTTTCAATTAGAAAATTGCTGGGCATCATCGAAACAATACTGAATCAACAAATTGCAGAACGATAGAAGACACGCGCACCATTTTACTGCTTTTTGAAAAACCGTATAAATTCGAAGGGTTTTTAAGTTTCGTTTGTAATCGGAGTGCTTCTCGGCCCCGACGGCACCGTGCCCCGTGGAGAAATAGTGCAACCAACCTCTGGTGCGCTGTCCTCGCACAACGCAGCAGAGGCTGGTTGCACTATTCCTCTTCGGGGCGAGGTGCCATCGGGGCCGCGAGAAGCGCTCCGATTACAAACCGAAACTTAAAACCCGTCGAAATTGTGCGGTTTCTCAGAAAGCTGTGAAAATACCGCGCATTCCTTCTATCGTTCTGCAATTTGTTGATTTAGTGTTTTTCGATGATTCTCAGCAAGATTCTAATTAAAACCATGCCCTTAAACACAATATAAAAAAGTAAATTGCGCAAAAATAATTAACAACTCAATTATCTCAAACTTTAATCATTTCCCTATATGGGCTCCTGGCCCAGAACCAAAACGACACAGGCCTCTTTTTGTTGCGACGCGTGGTTTTCGCATATAGAGTTTGTCCACTTTTCATGAAACACCCTGTATATATATATATATAATCGAAAGTATGATTATGATTAAACCGTAATTGATCGAATGAATCAATGTCTCATGTCTTACGGCAGTGCCCGCCACGCTAATCGACCTGGTCGTCCGCGTCGCTGCCCACCGTAGACCCTGGCAAGTTTCTTGGCACCTATTTCTTACAGAAAGAGAGCTACGGTTTGTAATTTTCGAAGAAAAAACGGACCTGTAAAGTACACCTTCGAGGAAAAGTTTAGACTTCTTCGTGCAGGCGTTGATTTTTACGGTCCATTTTAGATCGAGCCTGGTGACTTGGGTCACACTATATATTAAACATCTGTTGACCCATTAAAAATTCCAATCAATAGCTTTTTGATCATAAACTACCAGACGTACCACAAATGTAAAGTTGGCTAGCTGTAATATCAAAATATTATGTGGCTAAAGATTGTGTCAACTGCGTCGCCTTTCAGAAGCATACGCCTTTGTTGCGTTACGAAAACCATTCGATGAAAAAATACAGGCAGTGAGCAATGCTGCCTCTGTTACCGATTGGGAAATCCGGCGGAGATTTCGAAAAGAGCATTTGTAGCTTCTCTTTATTTTTTTGCGCGCGGAAGGTGTACTTATTAAATTTGCACAAGTTAAATATCTAAGGTTGCCATAGGATTTAGGGTGATCCAGCCAGACATGCATATTTAAGGGCCTGTTGCTAGGAAGGGACGCACCGTTGACTACAGTAGGACATCGCGGAGAAGTCGAAATAAAGGCTGGCATCTTTGTCTGACAAGTTCACTTATGTATGAAATGCAGTATTTAGGAAGATGCCTTCTGAACAGAACCCCGTATAACTTTTCGCTATCTGGATTATGGAACTTAAAATCTAACTGAATTCTGTCTGGATTTCAGTTTTTCGGAAATCATTCTTTGTCTGAAAGCTGATTTAAGGTTTCTAGAAACAATTCCAGTGAGATTTCCAGTTCCATGATCCATATTGTGAAACGTTATACTGTTGTTGTTTTTTTCCGTAGGAAGGTGGTTGAATATGCCTAGAAGATATTAGACAGTCGTTTTGGTGACTGAAGCAGAAGCTATTGTTTATTCATTCCCCCCAAAAATAGCTTAATAATACGTGTCACGTGGTGTCAGGTTACGTGAGATCACTTTCCTGGCTACGCTTTGCGGTGAAGCTGAATTCGTGCATAGGTCACGAGAGTTCAGTTTCACCGCAAATTTTAGCGGGCAAACTAAATTGGCAATGAGATGGCGTGACAATTTGCCCACTAAAATTAGCGGGTGAACTGAATTGGTGTATAGATCACGCGACATCAGTTTCAATCATAAATTGTGCAGACAAATATTGGTGTGAATGGTGTCACGATTCACATGCTAAATTCAGCGAGGAAACGTAATTGGTGTATCGTCAAACGATGCCAACTTAACCGTTAATTTTAGAGGTGGGGTTTATTTGTAGTTTAGATCAGATGTCGTCAGTTTACATGACTTTAGATTCCCCACTCAATCTAGACGGGAATCGCACACACGCACGGAGAAATTTCTAGGTTTAGGGCGCTTTGTTAAAAAATAAATATGTTCTTTCCAAAAATGGGAGCAATATGAAGCCTTGCCGAAAAACACCACAGACACTACACACGCTCACAAGCTTCTTTACCCCAAAAACCACTTTTGAAAAAATATGCAAACTATTCTAGCCAAAAGTAAACATAAAATATTCCTCATTATGAGGCTTCAGCAGCATGATCCTTGCTTTAGTGTTTACCCGTTCCAGGGCGCGTGCATAGATCGATCGCTTCCAGCGATGTCGGTGAGCGAGAAGAAACTCGATCCCCCGCGGTGCTATAAAAAAGGGGAACAATACCAGTCTCCCTGCGGGGCCACCCAGGTCGTTAGAGCGCTCGTCGTAGTCGACGTCGTCGTCGAAGTTACCCGTTCACGGGGCCATCTCGCTTCACATCAGCTGAACCTAACCGAAGTATACGTCACTCACCGGTCGTGAGTTGTTGACTGCACCCCAGCGTTAACCGCTACCCACAGAAGTCAAAGGGTTCTTAAGACTTCATAGAGAACCTCTCATCTTCATCCCTCTGAACAAACTCCTGCCCTCAAAAGGACACTGCACCTGTCGGGAGCGTTTTCACGTGCATGGATCGATAAGCGTTGCTTCGGTCCAACATCAAGTGAAGCCAAGTTCATTGCACACATCAGAGAGTAGTTTAGTGCCCCCTTTGGGAGCTAGGCCGTAAAAGCTGCCATTACGCTCCAGAGCTTCAGTGGAATGACGTGTGGGACACGTGCAGCCCAGGCGCCTAGACTTGGTCGAGTTGATTGGGTGTCTTGCTTTTATTGGATAGGTATTTATGGGGAAAAAAACAGCTAAGGCTGCAGGGCGAAAATAAGCTAAATATTTTATTCAGTATATTTGTTGACCTCCGCAGCTTCTTGTGTTGAACGTATCACTGCCCCATCGGCACGCCTGAAAATGTTACAACTGGCCTAGCGTCTTCACTTGTTTGGTGTAATAGAGAATACGGCGAAATATAAAAAAAACGACTAGAAGAAAAATTAGCACGTGTAAAATAGGACTCGACGCTGTTTAAACAAAAACCAGTTCGCAGAAAAGAACAGTTATAAATAAGAAGACGGTGTAAATAACGAATCATAGACAAAATATTTTAATCAATACGGCGCGCAAATTCGTCTGCTCCTGTCGCACCTCGTGCGTTTGTTTACCCACTAAACGTGCCCAGGGGTTTTTGTTTATCCCCATCTCGACCAATGACGGCGGGGACCTAACTGCCTCGTCATTGCATATTCCCTGCTTGCTTTTTATGCTGCCCTTTGATTAATGTGCTCCCCTTTTCTGTTCCGATGCGCCCGAAACGCAATTAGGAACACTTGCTCGCGTGATGAACATCCTAATAGAAAGCGATGGCAGTCAATTTAAATTCGAAATTTTCAATAACCTCTGTTTTTGGATGAACATTGCGTTGTCAGATATTTTGGCGCATCGGAACTCATCCTGACAAGAACAGTAGCATTTTTTTTTAAGTTTCCAGCGTAATGCGGCGTGAGATGCCCCCCCCTCCTTACAGTAAAGTGAAATAATTTGCTTAGACATTTCAGGGGATACATTTTGGGCTGCAAGTGACGGAATACCTCAACGATTTTGGTGATAGTTGAAGTGTAGATTGAGTAGCTTCACACATTTCTGGAAACAAATTTAGTCCTGGACGAGCGAAATTGACACAGTCTTCTTTCAGTTTTTTTGATGGATAGATATGAGCGAGTCCAAGCACCCCAAGAGGAAGCATTAACCAACTATTGCGTACGAAGCCATCCACGACCTCATTGTAGCACTCAAACAATTACCTTGTTTGGGCGTTCCAGTTTCGGAGCACAATCGTTACAAAAACAAAATATTCTAGGTAATCAATGACCTCATTATAGTGATCTTCGGTTATTTCAAAACAACTCAAGGACAGTAATGACAGCCATACAGACGCTTAGAGGCCAATATTTTGTCCAGTACTTTGTATATTCTACTTACAAGGATTTGGTCATAGCAGCACATTTCTCAACCAGGGATCCGCAGTATAGTACCTCGCACAGTAGTGTTTACACGACCACCTATATTTACAGTGCTAATTCATCTAAAAACCATCAATGTTGGGTATTGACCTAAAGATATCTGGATGATCCAGTACGAACTTTCGCTGCCCGTGCTCACAGTGACGTAATATAAACCAGTTTTAAACTTCCTTTACACTCGCAGGACGAATATATGTTCGTTTTCTTAGTAAAGGGTTTTAATACCTCGTTTCGAAATTATTTCAAGTTAGGGAAGAACGTAGCATGGAGCATATTTAGCGATGTTCTATATTGGTATACTTATCAAAAATAAAACGACCTTTTTACTAAAGCATATCTGAAAAACATACCTTATGAGCATTTTAAGTGAAGAGTACGCCATTCAAACTACAATATCTTTATCTATGCCCGGTCAATGATAAAATGCGAATATTGCCCCACAGTTCTGGGACGACAGTCATAATGACGAGATCATATTTTTTTATTTATTCTTTGACCGGACGTTTTAGTCTACCACTAGACTAGTTGAAATATGCCTGCTTTGACGCGGATGTATTCTATTACGCCAGAGCTAAAGGCAGCCAACTCCGACCAAGAGGCATTGTTTCGCGTACTTAACTCCGAGGGAAATCCCAGATTTAGAGTTTGGATGAACAAATCAACACTGAACTGCAATTGTCGGCTGACAAAATAAACCGTGTGCCAGTTATGAGGACGCACGTGGCAGTGGTTTGCGCTGGAACTGCGTTTAAATTGTCAGGTATGCGACACACTAAATATTGAGCTGCAAAATAGATGTCGTCTACCTTATGTTACAGGCTCAAGGCAGGAAAGGGCTTAACTGAAGTTTTTTTTTCTTTTTTGCAAAAATGTTTAACGTTATCATTTTTTACATAATGAACTAGCCTGGATTCAAAAAAATAAGGATGCTTCCATGTAGGCTATGCTCAGGGGATGGCATCTGACAATTTCGGTCACAAAGGTTCTCTCCCTTTTTTTTGTTTACTAGTTGAAATAATCACTGTACATGCTCATTTACATCGGGTGACATCAAGAAATACTTCACATGAAAACGCTCGAGGTGGATGGCGCCCGATCGCCCAAAGGATCGCACGTGCACGAGTCGTCGTCGTTTCTCTCGTTCCGTCCCTGGTGCTGGTACACACGAGCGGACACGACACCTCTTCCCCCTATGAGGATTTCCTGTACCTGGCAGGCGGACGTTTCGTCCTTGTCGATTTGCGCAGCACAGGTTCTTCAACAGATGACTTCGAGTCGTTACTTTCGCGCTTGTGGTTACACTTCCGAATGTGGTTCAAGTGTCGGCGAACTGTCTCTTCTCCGCACTGCACCAGCCAAGAGCGTGGACCGAATTTCCTGACCAATGTGCCTGTAATCCATTCAGGTTTTTTCAGGAACTGTCGGATCATGACATGTCCTCCCACCTGCAGCTGGCGGTTTCTAGGTAACTTCTCTGTTGCCACTGGTGTAGCTTTGGTGGGTACCACATGGTCTAGAAGAGTCGGTAATTCCCTCCCAAACATTGCCTTAGCCGGGGTCATGTTCGTCGTCTGGTGGACCGTGCAGTGCTGACGGAATAAAAACCTCGAGAGCCGTAGGTTCACTGATCCAGCAGATGGTTCCTCTGCTAGTGCCTTCTTCAGTTCGCCCACGTAGCGTTCTGCCTGCCCATTAGTGGCAGGGTGGTACGGGGCAGACGTGACGTGCTGAATCCCATTGTTCTTGTTGAACGTTGCAATCTCAGCAGAGACGAAAGCTCTGCCGTTGTCCGACACTACTTTGTGTGGAATTCCAAACGTCGCAAACAGGCATCGCAGCACATCGATGACAGCCGCCGACGTAGGATGGCTTACTTGACGTACCTCCAGCCATTTGGTGAAGGCATCCACCACCACCAAGAAAGTGCGTCCCTCCACGGGACCTGCAAAATCCACATGCAGTGTGTGCCACGGTGTGGAGGGTTGACGCCACGGCGGAATGTGGGCTTTTGCTGGGTTTCTCTGTGTACGTTGGCATGGATCACAAGATCCAACGGTTGTTTGAATGTCTTCATCCAATCCTGGCAACCACAAGTAACTCCGAGCGCAATCTTCATACCTATTACTCCTCGATGTCCTGCGTGAACCAGGCTCATGGCTTGCTCCCGTAGCAGCTGTAGGAATGACAACCCTTGTTCCACAGGTGATGCAACCGCGATGAATAGCCAGTTACGTGGCTCTTCTGCGGTAAGGTATGAAGTCATCGCCTTTTAGCTGCTGCACCGTACCTTCTTGTATCGCTGTGTAGAGCTTTGAGTGTATGGCATCTTCCTGTGTTATTTTCGCTATAACGTCTGCTGTCAGGGGTGGTTGTGGCAATGCTTCGAACATTAGAATGTCGCCGGGGACCTGGGGTTCCTCGATGCGCTCTGGATGTGGCAACCTACTGAGTGCATCAGCGCTCTGGTGCATCTTTCCGGCCCGGAACTTAAGGTCGTAGTCATACGCCGCTAGCTTCAGACACCAGCGTGTCATGCGGGGGAAAGCATCTGCGGTACTGGTTTTCGAGGTCCAAGAATTCCCAGTAATGGCTGATGGTCAGTTACGAATGTCACGTGGCGTCCCGCAATGTACTTGTGGAAGTGGTCAGCTGCGAACACCACGGCCAGGCCCTCCCGGTCTAGTTGAGCGTAATTGCGCTCTGCTGTACCCAATGTTCGTGAGGCAAAAGCTATGGGAGCCTCTCTGCCCAAGCTTTCTTGCTGCGCCATCACTGCACCGACGCCATAAGGCGAGGCATCACACGAGATGATGAGAGGCTTTGTCTCGTCATAATGTGTCAGGACAGTCTTCTTCAAAATCAGCTGTTTCAGCTCGTCAAAAGCTTTCTGACGTGGATCTTCCCATTTCCACGGTCTGTCCTTCTGTAGTAACTCATACAGTGATGATGCTACTGTAACCCTTTGCTCCAAGAAACGGTCGTAGAAGGCTAGCAGGCCTAAAAACGACTGTAGAGTCTGCTTGCTTGTTGGCGCTGGTGCTTCCACGATGGCTCGTACCTTGTCTTCTGTTTTGTGTATTCCATTGGTATCAATCCGGTGGCCCAGGAACTGCACCTCCGGTACGCTGAAACGACACTTTGTCTTGTTCAGTCGCAAGTTTGCTTGAAGAAGGCGTTGTAGCACCCTTGTCAGCCGCTCTCTGGGCTCCTGTTCCGTGGTGCCACTGACGATAATATCGTCGAGGTACACACAGACCCCGGGCAGTCCACTCAGAGTGTTCTCCATGAATCTTTGGAAAATGGCTGGGGCTGCAGCAACACCGAAGGGAAGTCTCTTTACCTTGTAAAGCCCTTTCAATGTGTTTACGGTGAGAACTTCTGATGTGGCTGAAGTCACGTGGAGTTGCTGGTACGCCTGCGCAAGGTCCAACTTAATCAAAAGTTATAAGTGATTTTCTAAAAATGTCAATGGGAAAATGGAGTCCATTTTTGCCCGTTTTCGGCTTCTGGTTTCATAGAGCCCCATGTATTCCAAAACTCCGCTGGCCGCCATTTTCCCATTAAACTTTTCAGAAAATCACTTATAACTTTTGAATAAGGTATCGGATCGGGCTGAAACTTTGGCATCTTGTTGTGACCCCTAGCGTTACCTTTGGCCGGAGAATGAGCGTTTGGCGATGCTCTCGTTTATTTTTGCGATAAAAAACAAAAGCCCTGTAAATGTTTTTTGTGACACCCTGTACATATTATATTTTAAAATAGCTATTATAACATATGTTGTGGGTGAAGCGTTCGATTAATTTTCCCAAAATATACATATATGTAGAAACCTATGAAGTACGATTCTGCCGTCAAATGAATAGAAAAGAGGCGAGGTGAATATAAAGCGTCCATCGGCCGCATCAAGCAAAAATGCGAAGTAACTGCACATCCACTCTGCTCGTTAACGGTTCTTCGCCGACACTTGAGTCGAAGGCATACAAGGTTCGCAAAAGATCGTCCGTCATTCATCGGAGGACGAACGCGTCAATTTGCAATGAGTGTACGATATCGATAGCAATGCAGGAATATTTTTGCTCTATATGTTATGCGTGGAATCTAGCTACACTCATATAATTAAATTTCCCTCGATGAATGGGTCCCGTTCTCCGATGAAATATTTTGTTTCCCCTAAGATGTGAGCACGCGGTGCGCGCCCTCTAGGTACGTATCAAAGCGCCATTTGTAAAATCCAAACCCAGCCTTGTCGGGGTCAAAGTCCATGATATAAAGTATATGTGCACCTAGGGCAACGAGAAGCTCAGCAGCCGCGGGATTGGTTCGGGCAAGATGTGTGAAGGTAAAAAGGGATTCGGAAGTGCTCGATTGTTAGAGGTTTTGAGGGGTCGGGGTATTGCTAAGAAATAATTATTCAAAGTGTCAAGTGCTTTTTTGTTTTTTATTGTTAAGTACAAGGACAGTTTATTATCGCCTAAAATCAACACATTCTCACATTCCAATAAAAAGAGCATATTTTCTACATACACTCGACAATGGTTTCCCGTTCACCGGGACATCTCCTTTCAAAGCAGCTGAACCAAGCCAAAAACCACGTTATTCACATGTCATAAAATGTTGACTTCACCGCAGCGTTAACCTGTACACTTAGAAGTCAATAGTTCTTAAGACTTTATGAACAAATTTTAATAATCATCTCTCTGAAACGACTTCGGCGCTCAAAAGGGCACTTCGCTTGTAAGGAACGATTTTACCGGCGTATATCTAT
>JAZHYW010015931.1:0-17599 GCA_037355805.1 Ixodes ricinus | reverse complement strand
CGTGTGGTGAGCTTGCGCACGTGTCGAGGTCTTACGAGCCTCCTTTGTTTCCCGCAGCTGTTGTTGTTTTCATGTTTTTTTTTGTTTTCACTTGTTCTTTTTAACGAGTTTTGTTCGGTGGAATTGCAAGGACATAAAACAACGGCGAATTATCTGCTGCTGTTTTTTATGGCGTGTTTCTGTCGTACATTGTCGGCAGCCCAGTTTTTACGCCTGTTGTTTGTTGTTGTTGATTGTTTTTTTTTAATTTATAGTAATTATATTACAGCGAAGCTGTAACAGACTCGTTGGTTGGATTTTTTTTGTCAGCGTCCTAACGGGAAAAAACCTCCAGCGATTGAAGCGAAAAGCGAACATCACGCATGTAACATACAGCACAGCATTCGTTTCAATAAAGAGCAAGCACAAAACAAGCATCTGAACAACATAATTGATAATAAGGTGCTCCTGATAACAATGCGAAGCAAGTAGCGCTCACCGCATACGTTTCTCGGTAAAGATTACTGTTGCGCAAGCTGCCGCGGCGATGACAGCTTGCGACGTGGGGAGTGAAGTCACTAGCCTTACATACAGGGTCGTTTCACGCAAGAGTAACAAAAGTGCCTAAAATTAGTGTATTCGAGGTAAAAGGATAATTTTCTCGGGACCGCATTACTCGTGGTGGCGGACGTCAGAAAATGTGCGACACTTATTAATTAGTTCGCTAATTTACTAAACATTACTAATCAACCTTTTAATTAGCAAAAATAGACATACGGATCCAATTAGAAACTTGATGAGCGTCATTGAAAACCGCTCAATCAGTAAGTTTCGGAAAGGTTTTGAGCGCGTGAGAAGCGTAGTAGTTCGCTGACTTTACCACTCGTGGAGCAGGTACCAAGCTGGTGTTCTCATAAGAGACGGAAGATTCGCGCGGGCGCCTTACCGCAACCATCAACCTTGTACCTGCTCCCCGAGTGGTAACTTTAGTGCACTACTACGCTTCTCACATGCTCAACGTTCTGTGAAAATGACTGATTTAGGGGTTTTCGATTGCGCTCAGCAAGTTTCTAATTGGAACCATATGTCTATTTTAACTAACTAAAAAGTTATCATTTGTCATTTTAGTTAATTAGCGAACTAATTAGTAAGTATCGCGGATTTTCTGACGTCCGCCAGTTCTCGGAGCCCTGCGGTTCCGAGAAAATTATTCTTTTACCTCGAATACACTAATTTTAGCAATTTTTATCACACTTACGTGAAACACCCTGTATATAAAAGGTCTTCGTGCAGTGTATTTACTTTTCTTTTGTCAAACATTTGGCATAGCGCAGTGGGAACTCGTTGCAGGTTATACCACAGCTTCGCTGGCCAACCCCCTTCACAGCGTAGATTGGAGCCCCGACTTTTTTAAAGGGAGTTCTTCTGTTTGTTTGTTTTTCTGTGTTTTTTGTAGTTACCTTATTTTAGTTACTGATTTTGCTTTTTGTTTTCACTCGCTATATTTCTCTCGCACTTTTGTGCACTGTCCCTTTTGAACGAAATCTAAAAAATCGACGTGGCGAAGGTTGACATGGATCTTCATAGTGAGCAAAAGAATGTATAGATGTACTAAAATGCACAGACATCCAGGCCGTTATAACGCCGTACAAAGAGCGTTCACAGGTCTGCCGCCAGGTATAGCCATAATAGTGTTCGCCCTCAATTTCTCGTTTTGTTGTTCTGCCGTTCTTGAATAATCATTCTTGTAAATGTAATTTGCACCATGAATACCAGCAGTTTTCCGCCACCTGCCTCACTGGAGGAAGTTGTGGCGGGCTGGGCCGAGGTGATCCTAAAAGTATCCCAGAGATCCGATTCTAGAACGCATCTAGTAAACAGGTGGAATACATACGAGGAGTGTTTTGTAAAGAATTTGCAATTGGCGGCGAAAAAAGAAATAACATCACTGAAATATGCGTTGAGTGACAAGCCCACGTCCCTGTGGATCGGCACGTTCGAAAGAGGTTCCCTTCTAAATTCAGCGCGAAAGTTAATAAAGCAAAAATGGGTATTCCTTCACTCCTCAAAACGACTCTCTAGTATGTTGTAAACAAATTGAAATGAACGCTCCTTAAATTCTGCCTCCTATGCATTATAAAACTTTGGAGACAGAGGTCGAGGCCGATTTTTTACTTAAAATCTATAGGATAAAATCTCGAACAAAATCTGATAAGGAAGCCCCAAACGTTTCAAAACCGGCTCGCTTTATTCTCTTTTCCTTTTTTTTTTTCTTAAGGACGATTATTTTGAATACATTACAGCAGCTTTGTTTTCTTCTACGGAAAATTGGTGGTGTCTTGGTACTCCTGAATTCTGGCTTTCACCAACCGCTGCTCAGCACCGATCGAGGGTATTGTGTCCCTCACGGGTGTGGACGAAGCGTTTCGGACAAAGCCTTCGATGGAACCACGCGCAAGTCCTGACAGCCGCTTTACCATAACACTAAATATCCGCCCCTAAAGAAAAAACCGAACCGGTTTTGAAACGTCGAGACCTCCTTGTAAAATTTGGTTTGTCATGTAATTCAATTTTCCAAGTTTTCTTTCCCAATCAGGGAAACCTCGGCCGAAAAGTTTACGCTCACATTTTTACGTGTCCTTTTTTTCGTTCATTTATAAAAGCACAAACTTAGTAAACTTCTTTATCGCGCCGTCTCGCTTCGCTTACAGTCTCGCGCCGTCGCGCGTGAAAAAAGCGTGATTGAAGGACTCGAAGCCGGATCCTGACACTTGTGCTTCCTCTTTCCGGGAGCGGTCCTTCCGCCAGCAATGCTTTTCCGATCGAGCAGTTCCATTGTTTTTTGTTTTCTTTTCCCCTAGGGAGTTGTAATGAGCCCGGGAGCTAACCCGCGCTGGGACCCTGGATCTTCGGTCTTCCTGAGGGACCCGGCAGTCGCGTCTCTTGTCCGTTGACCCCAGCGGGGATGCCGGTCTGCTCGCTGGCCGGCGGTGGACGTATGGGTTGCTCGACCTCTCTTCCGCTTGCTCTTGACCCCTCGGTACTCGCCGGGTCGATGGACGCCGTTCGATGATGTGTACCTATTAAAGCCGAGAGGTTTCGCTGGCGCCCTCCTATGGATCCCATCCGTGACGTCACGAGGAGCATGTGCAATCGCCGTGAAGTCGCGAGTTGTGATCCTGGTTAGTTTTATCATCAGGTTCGCCGCTAAATTTAGATAAAAAGTTTGACGTCACTTGGCCTCACGTTGTCTAATTTCAGGTTACATGATGTCGATTTCCCGCTAAATATAACGGGCAAATTTAGAAAAAGAAACACTAAACAAATGTGTAAAGCAAAAAGAAATAAAAATAATTAAAATCGCCAACTTCGAAAATCGGTAAAGTGTGCGTTCAACAAATTATTTCTTAATGGTTGAAACAAACTTCTTTAACATTTTTAGTGCAACGGCATGTACTCTACGTGGTCCGTAATATAATCTGAAGCTACAAAAGAAATTAAAAAAAGTTCGGGCGGAATTGTCCTTACAAGCATCATGGGTGGTATTACACACTCAACTATTTTTAAAACATTATTTAATATATTATACATATATCCTAGTAAAAACTCAGTTTTTGGTTACAACTAATTCTTCTCTTAGCCCATACCTACGCTAAGCATTAAATTACAAGTCTAGAGCGCTTCGATCCTAGCGGCTATATTGCTAAAACAAAGGCTGACTTAGTGTCAAAATATATCATACTCAATAAAAAAAAATACCCCTGATAGCTACTACCTGAATCTAAATGAACTGCCTAAGTGCCACAATAAAGTTTACTCCAAGTATTACGACACAAACAAATGCAAAAACGAGCTCGACAAGAACTCGCAGAGTCTCTTCCAATCCGTGTTGACCTATAATTGCTCAATTACCGGGCCAGTGACGTAACAAAACGCTTGCACAAAATACCACCATCAACTGGTTATTGCGAAAAGTTTGAAATAGGAGGTAAGATAAAACCTCCGTACAACATCGGTGATTGCGAAATGTTTCATTAAAAACTGCTCACGAGCTCTCTCTATTTCCTGCCCGTAAACGACGTAATTCCCGTTAGGATATTGGAAGAGGGTTGGTTATACGGACTCGTGGAGCTATCTCAGTTTCCAATCCGTTTCAACGTGTATACCGACCGCCCCTGTTACTCCCGCTCCCAAAGCGAGCGAGCGGCTGAGCTTGCAAACCTTTTCCAGCTTTTAATGACTTGTAACTTCTCAGACTCCAATCGATTTCGTAACGGGCAGCTCTATTTCGCCAAGCGGTATCGCAATTAGCTTCAAAGAAGAAACATGCATGCCAAGTTTAATTCATTAAATCACAAACTAAATAGTTTCTATTTTCAAAGAGTGGAATAGCTTCCATGAAAAGGTCATCCTTTCAGATCCGATGTTTCGTTTAATCAAAGTTCTGAAGAGCTTATTTGTAAACGTGTTCTTTCTTGATGACTTCTGTATTTTGAATAATTGTTTTTTGTTGAGCTTGTTGATGCATTGAGTTGTGAAATGAGTGTCTATTTATTTTGAGTGTATTTTTATTTCGTAATATTTATTGTTGTTATGTTTCTAGTGTTGACAGTTTTTATGTTAAGATTATGGTATATATGTATATACTATATAGCGCGACATCTGTGACTAGCTATAATTTTGGTATTTGGATGTTATACGCAATATATGTCACGAGTTCGAACACTTCTTTGCTTTCACCTCATGTAATGCATCGCGAGATGCTTCATATGTAACATAAATAAAAGAAATAATAAAAAAACGTTTTTAGACCAAGTAGATCAGACTCGCATTATATAAATCCCAATTTCTGTTGCGCAAGGTACAACGATGTCACCTACCCCTACAGTGTAACCATAGATGTTTGCAAGTGGCGCATTTTCCGGATATAGTCTGCGCTCGTTCTACATTCCGCAGGGGCAAATTTCGGTCGGAAAAACCTTCGCTCCGAAGGCATTTAACGTGCGCGCAGAAACAGTGGTATAGCAACAGTATTTTCCGGGCACGAGTACCCATCGCGGACGACGCCCTAAAGTCTTTCACTAAAGTCCTTTCCGCCAAAGACTCGGCCGACAAAACGCCAATCATCGCTGATGTTGACTTTCATGGGTGTTACCGCTGGCAGTTGAAACCGAAACTAAAGATGTCATTACGTGAATCCATGGTCTACTTCGAATCGTTCTAGACTGGTAATTCTATGAATATTACAATGCTATTTATTTCAGCTAAACCATCCACTGGAAGTTTCTGTTTTTGTGTCGTGTAATGTTAATTTTGTATATTGCCAATATAAAATGTATACTTCTGATATGGGAACAACAACAAGAAAACTCGGATGACATTACATGGAAAACGTATTTCTATAAATAGGCTTCGTATATAGTGAGTTGAGTACGCTTCGTAAAATCCAATGCAAAATAAGTATACTAATTTCGTTATAATAATAATCAGAAAAATAATAAAAAAGAAGAATATAAATTACTCTAAATAACCAAAAAAACATTTGTTTTCGCGACCCCGATTTTTCGCGAATTCGGCAGTGGGGTCATATTAGCGACCATTATATTTCGCGAATTTTAAAGGATGGACTTCGCCTCTACAGAAAACAAATATATTCGCGCCCACTAAACTTCGCGAAGTTTTACAAGTCGCGAAAATTAGAAGCTCGCCAACATTAAAGGGTTTTACATTACTTATTGTTATCAGTTCAAGAGATATTGATTGGCCGACCTTTCAACGCACTTTTTCGTGACACCGGCAAAATTTGTTTGTGTCGACGGTGTGCGTTATTAATTCAGTTGAGTCTCTTAGTGCCGCTATGTCATGAACATATACGATAAATGTCAGAGGCCCTAAGATTGAGCCATGAAAAAACGTTATGTTGTATTTTCAATTTATTAGATTGTTATAACTTATGCGTGTATATATCATAAGAATCTACAAGCTATGTCTTAGTTATAGTCGTAGCGCAACTTCTCATGCACCGTGGATTTCAATATCCTTAAGAGAATATCGTACTGCGCAGTATCAAACCCTTCTCTTCCCTTTCAAAATAAACCAAGAGCGAAGAACTTGCTCTTGGTCTCCAGCAACTTTACAATTTATGTCAATGAGGGATAGTACCAGTCTTATTTTTCTGGAAATCATATTGAGCCTGGTTTCTATTTTGATGCTTCGGTACGTGATGCATCCAGAGAATTGGAGCGATCAAGTTTCAAAACGCAAGTGGGGTGGCGGTTGAAGGATTCATGGAAACGTTTAAGCTGTATCTGCAATCGACGCTGGTCCGGTTTGAATGTGGTTATTATTTGCAGAACGAAGGAACTTGCACAGGCTCTAGCGTAGCCACCGAACTTTGTGATACGTACTTGGCTACGTCTGACCGAGCTATTCATAGAAACTTGGACGAAAACTGAGCTTTAAAACTGTTCAGAGATGTGGACAATTATCTGGTGGTCACAAAATAGTCTGGGATGGCTCCCGATGATGAGGTTGTCAAGGTAGTGCTAAATGATTTTTTTTTCAACACTCAGTGGACTGAGGCTCACTCACGAATTCCAACAATCATTGACTTGGTACGATTATGATTTCGTCGTTTACTTAGTTGGGTTTCAGCGAATGATTAGTTGTCAGTGTTTAGACTTAAAACTAGAGCTCGATCACAGGAAGTCACGTGGAACTACAATCCTCGTACGAAAAAGGAGTGATGCTAGAGTTGAGGCTTGGGCGAGTTGGTACATACTTCGGAATTAAAAACAGCGCGAAAAGACGAGGACCAGACAAAGAAGTGACACGGACGTAGCGCAGCGCTACGTCCGTGTCACTTCTTTGTCTGGTCCTCGTCTTTTCGCGCTGTTTTTAATTCCGAAAAGGAACCTTTCCCTTTGATTCCTCACCCTCCAGTACCGTTAGAATGAGCATTGTTTCCTCGTGCCTACGATCTGCCCTACACAAGTCCTGCCACTATTCTATGGATGAGAGCTTTGAAAAGCAGGTGGAGCGGCTTGCTTCGACGGGGTTCCATTCTTCGGTTTTGCTGGCTGTGGCGAAAACGTTGCTTAAAAAAATATTAAGCGAAACCCTCATCGGAGAAGGAAGAGACCAAGCAAGAGACTACAAGTGATCCCATACCAACGTACCCTCGCACTGTGGCACTTGGTTGTGTCATCCTTTCTTCGACAAAATCACAATCATTGGGGAAAAAAACTAGATAAAACAGCCTGGGAAATATTAGAACCATATGAAATAAATAGGCAGGGGAAAACAAAACTGCGTAAGCCAAACTTCTGTCTACTAGCACAAAAAGATATAGCCTATCTGGTCACGTCTTCGTACGATTATGATTTCGTCGTTTATTTCGTTGGGTTTCTTTCAGTCTATGATTAGTTGTCAGTTCAGCTCTCGTCCTCTGTACTTCTTCTCTCCCTGCCTTCGTTCTTTTTTAGCGCGCTGTTTCAAATATTGTGTAGCCATGCACCAACTCGCTCACATCCCCTGTCACAGACCGTATTTGGCGGCGCTGACGTTATTAGCGTCGTCACCGGTAGCAGCGCTGTGGTAGCGAGGGACCCTCATAAAATCAAATAGCATCTTTTTTTTTTTTTTGCCAACAGTAATTTTTATAAACGTTCTTGCCGCGTCGGGAGAATAAAAAGGAATTTATTTAATATTTTCATTTCTGTTTGTTTCTCTTTCGGTAGGAAACCAAAATCAAAAATTGGCAGCGACCTTTAGCTTCAAAGTCCGACAATGCATGAAATGCATTACAAGTAATAGGTGATGGAACTGGTGAGTCATGTAACGTATATATTCCCGCTAAATTTAGCGGGGAAACTGAATGGTTGTATGGGTCACGTGACGTCGATTGCCCCCGCTGAATTTAACTGGGAAACTGGACTGGTGTCTAGGTCACAATACGTGAAGGTTCCTACTAAATTCAGCGGGTAACTGAATTGGTGTATTGATCACGTGACGTCTATTTCCCGCTAAATCTAGCGGAGAAACAGAATTGATGTCTTGGTCGCAAGACGTGAATTTTCGCGCTAAATTTAGCGAGGAAACTGGGTTTACGTATGGGTCGCGCACCTTCACGTGACGCCACTTTCCTGCTAAATTTAGCGGGAATGAACTGAATTGGAGTATAGGTCCCGTGACGTCAATTGTTTCGCTTTATTTAGCGAAGAAACTGAATTGTTCTGTATGTTCCGTGACGACAGGTCACGTGACATCGACATTTCCCGCTAAATTCAGCTCAGGAACTGAATTCGTGCGTAAGTCTCGTGATATCAGTTTCGCCGCTAAATTTAGCGGGAAATGCACAAACGGACAAACGAAATTTGGGGACTCGGGGTAGCGTTAAAAAGCATTTCATGCTGCAAAAAAGCGACCGGGCCTCGGTTCCGTGATCTGCCAACTCACCGGACTCGCCAGCGGCCCGGGCCTTGGCCGGCCCTCGTCGCCGCTGCTCTCCTCTCAAAAACGTTGCAACGGTTCCGTCGCTGCCGCGTGGTTTTGTTTACCCGAGGATCGCGCGAGCGTGGTTTCGGCCATCGGCTTTCCGCGCACCTGTCAAACTCGCTGGATAGTTTTGGTTCAGGCTTTCAGAGACTTTGTTGAGGCGTGCATTTGACGCGCGTGGCCATGCCCAAATGGCGCACGGAAAGCGCAAAAGACAACAAGACCTCCATGTTGTTTTGTTTTTTTACTTCGCAACAAACAAAGGGTGAGTTCGCACTTCCTCCGTATTCACCGTTTTATTTGCTCAGCGAAATTACCCTTGAACTTTTGCTGCCCAGCTGTTAGTCTGCGGGTTGACCGTACTAGGAACAGTCATTTTGTTGTTGTTGTTTTCGTTCCTTTTTTATAGTAGTAAAAATGTTATTAATAATATCCTCTCCGAAATGAATCCCCGAACTACTACGCATTTAAGCTGTAAAGTTGGTACAGTTAGCCCCACTTCGTTTTGTGCGCATTGAAATTGAGCGTAACATTGGCGCTTGTATCTTTAAAACGTTCTTGGGGATGCCTCCGAACAGGCGAAAGATAATAAAAAGACCCGATTCGGCTCCCTGTAGTGTAATGTGATATAAGTTTAATTCATTTCTCGTCACGGGTGGGGCAACGGCATTCTTCGTCATTGGTTTGTTTTCTCCAGTGTGTCGAACCGAAATTTGTGTCGGTTCGGTTCGGGTTCGGGTTCACGACTTTCGGTTCACTTCCGATTCAGTACCGGGAAGAAAAAATACCGTTTCAAACCGGGTCGAACCGGTTCAAACCGGTTTAAACCGCTAAAGTGAGAATCTATTTTTCGTGTAGTTTAGGCAACAGACACTATTTCCGTTGTCAAACGAGTCGCTGTATAGTCATTTTTACCATTTGTATAATCCCCTTTTATTTTCAGGTACCAAAATGAGAAATTGCATTATTTACTTTCGACGCAGCAGTAAACAAACCTAGATTAACATACAAAATGTCGTGTTCAGTACGACTCAACATCTATTTGTTTCCCTCAGTCAGATATATTTTACTTTAGTCGAAATTAATTTTCCCGAAGTGTGAGGTAGGACCCCTGAATTACCCGTGATTGGTACAGCATTGCGTCGCAGCTCCTGAAAGTTTAATCGTAGTTGTGCTCTTGAACTAAGGAATTAATTACAGAGCGTAAAATCGTGGAATGCCAACATACTCGCCATATATATTGCGAAATATAGTTTACGAAATACGTTTCACAGTATATAAGATGACGACGTAACTGAGCTAAGAGCAATCATATTTCTAAAATGTCTCCAAAGTTTTAGGACAAGCCCTTTCCGTCCACTTTTGATAGAAACACTGAGCGGAAATCACAACGCTCGTTTTCCTAGCTCCCCGTGACGTAGGTAAAGAATCATGCAGAAACGAGTCGTAACATTTCGTCACTCTATTCTATACGCACCGAATTTGTACTCAGTTCGAAGCTGACCTAGTGTAGCGCGTACCTAAGTGAACATTTTCTTACACCGGAATAAACTGGGATAGACTGGCTGTTCAGATTTCTTCTTGACAAAGTGGCTGTCGATTCAATTTGCAACTAAGCATCACCCTTGCTAATTGATGTGTTTTTGTTAAATAGGACAAAGTAGAATTTGATGTTCTACTCGACATGGCCGCCACTTAACTGGTCGCTTTCTGGCGAGTGTGCGCGTAATAGTTATGATTTCGCCACGCGCCACTGTGCATTTTTTTACCCAGCCAAAGAGACATAAAATTGCTGTTGATCACATAAAAGAGGCAAGAACATACTTCTTCGTGTTTGAAGAGTTAGTTATGGGTTAGGAGCACATAATTACTTAAATCATCTTTAATGAAAAATGATACATAGTGAAGAGATTTGCAGAGCATCTTTCAGATAATTTGGGGGTGCATTTGCTTATCATGTGTATATTTGAGGTGATCGGCCCTTCATTTATGTTAGGAAACTATCAGTCAGTTATTAAATATATTCTTATTTTCATAAATAAGTGCTTGTATAAAGTTCACATGTCGTCTTGAGACAGACACGAGAGGACGATACTTGAAAATACGACAGCTGTTGAGCCGATCTACGGAAACGTGCTGTTTTGTTCGCTGTTTGGCAGCGTGAAACACCGGGTCGCGAGGTATGCCAAAAAGAACCGTGTTCCCACGCGATAGATCTAAAGTCAAGTACACGAAATGTGCAGAAAGAGAGAGGTAATAAAGGGTATTCTACTAAATGATCCCATACAAAATGCCTTACTGCAAAAATAAATACATATACATAGAAATGCATGCAATAGTTACACATAAGTAGCGCGAAGTAAAGTTATAATAAAAATTACATTTGGGCATCGGCTTGCGTGAGCTCGAAAATTCGCAAAATACTGTCTCAGGGAGCCTAACGTTATATTCGGTTTTACGTGCACTTGTTTTGGGCATTCACGTTACAACTGTGTGCTTTATCACTCATGCGCTCTAACATTTTATTAAGATGCCTCATATGATCGCGAGACTGCTATATGTGCATACTGCACAACTTTACAATTTGGACATCTACTTTTGGTAGTGTTGCGAACACCACATTTCACCAGGAAATTGAACTGGTTTGCGCGTGAAGTCATCGCATTACATGCTGGTGGTGATTGCGATGTTGTCGTAGATGCAGGGCCGAGGAAACTAGTTTCTTTAGAGAACTTTTTTTTATTCCTGAGGGACTATTGACCCTTCTCCGTTTGGGAGTGTTAATTCGACAATTATAGTTTTGTCACCAGTAATCCTTTGTTGTTCTTATTTTGCACCCAAAAACTGTGAAGTTTAAACAAAATATGGGGGTGGTGCAAGTTCGGGAGGAATGTAAGAACGGCACTCCTGTGAGACAATAGAGCGGCTACCAACGTTCGGCTGGCCCTTGAGGCCACCAGAATCTTTCTTTTCTGGTATCTCTCCCGTACACACTTCGTAGTTTCATGTAACATCGGATTAATAAGTTACGTGTAGTCCTTCCAATGCTTCTGTTCTCGGGGACAACTTTCTGAGGCAGTTCAGCAACAATGAAAGCATGTTTGAGTGCCTCAGTGATGTGTAGATGTAAAATTGATCCTGCAACAATTTTTGTACTTTTAATAACTCCTGCTAAGAACAAATCCCCGTCGTTGATAATTTACGAGACAGCCATTAGTTTTCCATCTCCGCGCAATGGCAGGCTCTGCAATAATAAAGAAAAGACACAACTTTCCCCTCCTCAACTCGCAATTAGAACAAGCGGCCCCGTGTTCTGACGCTAATTCCACACCGTCTGTGCTCATTATAATCATGCCCTGGGGATGGCAAAGCCTAGAGTATGGGCTGAGCTTCAGGCATTGTTAGAGTTCGGCTATTCTCATCTTTAATTGAACACGAGTCATTACCCAAAGGTTGCAGAGGTTAATTGTCGTGAACCCGAGCACTCGACTCGGGTTCATGACAATAGAGTACGTCACGGCGTCGCGTGACTCGCGGTGCGAAGTCCAGATGTCGTGTGACGTCACGGTGTCAACAACGTTAATGAATTCAGCGGCGTTCTAAATTTGAATCCACTTGAAGCAGGGAATCACGTGACCACGTCACGGGACCTCACGGGGCCACGTGACGTGACATGACTTGACAGCGTGTCTTGACACCGCGACGTCACAGGATCACTTGACACGAGACGACACGTGATTAATCACAGTGCTATCACAAAAGTGCCGCGAAAACCCACAATTTCTCATACATGTTGCAATTCTGCATATAACGATTTAATCAATACATAAAAATACAGCTGCCAATTTTTGGCTCTCAAATATTAAGTTTGTAATATAAACAAAACAAAAAAGAAAAAAATACTGCGAACCGTTTTGAACCGATCACCGTTATCTCTTTTTCTTTCGCTTCAGTTCGGTTTAGTTCTAAGATGGCGGCGACGATTTGGGTTCGGTTCAGTTCCGGTTCGACTAAAAATAACGGTTCCGTCCGGGTTTCCGTTACGGTTGGGTTCCGGTTCGAAACTCTGTTTTCTACAGATATATGCGTGTTTTGTGTCCTGACCACTGAAATAAGTTTATAATTATAAATATGGTCACATTTCATTACAGTTGCTGGGGCGAGCGAGCATTTTAACGTTTCTCGCGAAAGAATGCTCCCGACACGTCGTGTTTCCCACCAGTTCTACAGCCTGTGGAGTGCCAACGACATTTCCGAAGTTTGCAAATGATCATAAAATTCAGTCAGGATAACATTTAGCCTCGGTCATTTTATTACTTCTTCTATCTTGCTGAGAAGCTTTGAATGTTTAAAACGAAGCTAATGATTGCTGGATGCTAACTGAAATGCCTTATTTCTTAAATGAGTTAACAACTTATTTACTTTCAGTTAGCGTGTCGAAGAACTAACAGGTCCAGCTTGACCTATTGATTATGGAAATATGTGCGGAAATGGGTAAATTTTGGAAAATATATGTAAGTGCTAATGGTAATTTTTTTATTCTCGTTCAGAAAAACGGCGGCCTGGCCGAAGACGACTAGCCCATACCATGAAGCTTACAGCGCCGCATCTAGTGCGAATGTGACGAGCTTGAATAAACTTAGAGCGGTAAACCAGCAACCAAAAATGGCATCCCCCAGGTTGCCACCATCTTGACCGTTTGGCACATTAGTGACCACGTGACTTTAAAGGGCAACTCCGGCCAAAGCTCAAAATGAAATAAATTACTGGTATTGCTGTAGTGACACAAAATACGACCCCAGCCAAAATATTACATCCGCGGGACGCCGCATTCTCAACTAATTGCCGATCATAAAAATGCGACCCGCCGCGAGCCGCTGCTCTTTAGCGGGCGACCAGCGGGCTGCCGATCGCTAAAGCAACATTGGGCCTTGACGTCAGTATCGTTCTCTTTTTTTTTTCCTCCGGTCCGGGCGTTGCGCGGAGTGCGCTTCTTTAAGCCGCTACCACCGCTACTTCGGCTTGTGATTGGCGTGTTTAGCCGTTACTTATATCACTAGCCCATGTAGCTTCGGTATACGACTTCGGTTTATTTGCTTGTAGAGGACTCCAAGACTCGTTTTAGCGAGCAACTTGGTGCGCCCAAGACTGCCCAGCTGTTCCTCGAAAGATGCCGAGTGAAACTTGTAGCGCTGTGGGCTGCACTCAAACAACACGCTGCGCAAACCCGGAGGTGCTTTTTCGCAAGTTTCTAACGGACCGGAAATTGAAGAAAGTGTGGGTGAACGCTGTTTGACGAGTGGACTTGGGACTTCGGCTTTTACGCGACCGAGGAAAAAGAACGAAAAAACAGACGTGTACAGCCCAGCACACGTGTGTTCTGGGCGCCGCAGCCCGCGCCGGAGAGCCTCAAAGCTTCGTGTCTGGGACTGACCCGCAGCGCGAAAGCGAGAGGGCCCCTAGTACTGTACGTCACTGGCAGCGCGGCGTAGAGCAACGCCGCTACATTTTAGGCCTAGTGACGACAATTTACGCCGCTCCATTTTAGGCCTAGTGACGAGAATTTAGGCCTAGTGACGAGTTCGGAAAACACGGCGACGGTCGCCGAGTACGGCACCGAACGAGTTCACTCGTTTTCCAGTCGCTAGCTTTTGGGTATACAAGCGACGAGTACGGCATAGCGACAACACGGCGGCGGCCGCCGAGTACGGCACCGTACGAGTTCACGGGTTTTCCAGTCGCTAGCTTTTTCGTATACTATACGCACTAATCCTTGCTACATATGCTGGATAACTAAAACGTATTTAGAATTAAAACAAAATCAGCTTACCTCCTATCTTTAGACGGCTAGCGCTACAGAGGTAGGTGCCGCTCGGCCTGCGTACTCGTTGAACGAGAACGATCCTGACGTCACGTTCACATAGCGGCTGATTTCCAGTGTTGCCGGGGCATCAATCGGCTAGTTTCAGTTTTGTTGGCCGCGCCCAAACAAAACTTTGAGGCGTCGATATCTTTAAAACTACGCACAATATTGAGAAAAAATTACACCTTGCAATTCAGGGACGCTGACTGCCATAAAAACAGTCATAATCCCAAAATCGAAAGTATGGACCGGAGTTGCCCTTTAAGATGGCTGCGCCCATAGGTGTGCCAGATCAGATTGGCCAGATTACGGTAAGCAGGGCCGCGGACCAAAATAGACTTGGGCCGTGCTCCAAAATTTCCCTTACTCCAAGGAAGGTTTTTGTACCTTGGCGTTCCAAGACCTACCCGCGTCCAGCGCTTTTAAATCTGTGTTGTCACGTGACACGACCCGCCGGAGTATCTCGGATCCATTCGAATAAGATTGGAACGCGGACCCAGAGGGGCCCCCTGCTTGTCGTGAGCTGGCCAATCTGATCCGGCCCACGCCTGGGTGCAGCCATATTGACGTCACGTGGTAACTGATGTGGCCATCAGGCCAGATGGCGGCAAACGGGGGGGGGGGGGGGGTGCCATTTCACGCGCAGGCGTTGGGTTGCGGTTTACCGCTCTAAGTGATACTAAAGCTCGTTGATGCAAAGCGTGAATGACGATGTATATAGATGTAGATAGATATTTAATCGGAGCTTGTGGCCGAGGGTATTTCAGTATTCATGGCGCTCTCTACTTGTATGTAAATTGCCAATGTTTTTATGTTTGCAAGTCTGCATGTGCAGTGAGTGCTGTACTTAATTCGCTCGCGCCTGGATAATTTGAGATAAGTATGCCTCGAAGTATTTCTGTCGCAGCTCTTAATGTTTGACGGCACAGCGGGACGTCTCGAATCGGAACAACAAACAGGCACGACTGTAAACTAGAAGAAAAACGATCGCGCTTATACAACTGAAAGCGAAATTGCACAGCGTATAGAAATATGACACGATTATACAATCTGGACCGGGCGGGCTGCGTACGAGCCTCGTTCCAGCACGGTCGTACGACAACCGCCACAAAATTGGGGGGCGCCTTGTTGGATTGTTTATGACTTCGCGTAGCAACGGCTTAAAAATAGGCAACTGCAAATCATTCGTGTTAAAAAAACGCTTTGAAAAGTTAGTTCCGTATTTTATTATTATGTTGTTAGTTAATCATATGATCTTTAAAAGTTTACTGAAAATAAAATGAAATGTTAACTCGTTAAAGTACAATGCCTGTACCGCGCTTCTGACTGCCGCCTCTGCGTCCTATATGCAAAGCGCATGTTCGTCTGCTTAGTTGTACAGGCGATGCGAAGATGTCAGAACGCCGAGCTCTGAATGGCCGACTGCCAAAATAGTGGGTAGACCTCAAGGCATCTAGCATTGAGGTCTACCCACTGTCCTTTTCGATCAGAGTCAATCAGAGCTCGGCGTCGTTCTGACGTCACCGCCACTCCTGCGCAAGAAGTAGACGACTCTCTCCGCATTCCGCCCATGCATGGAAGGAGGTCCCGGAGTCAAATGTTTCAACGATCTCCAAATTGGAGAAGTGGCGACAAACGACATCAGAAAAGTCAGAGCTTTAGGACATTTCGCAAGCGCAATCCTGGTGGTTGGTCGTAGAAGTTGTTGCTCAATGCACGAGCAAAGGGCGAGTCTTCCTGTCGTCGCGGATGTGTACTGTTTGAGCTCAAGAGCGATCTGGGGCAGAACAGGGCGTTTGCATGCCACATACACCACCGCTGCTTTTACGCCGCCAGTGTCGAGCCGACGGTAGTATTTAGTATAACAGAGTCATGACGTCATCAAGCGAAAATCGAGGGAGCACTTTTTGTTTTGTTTTTTACGTGGAGAACAATTATTTGGAGACGCGTTCCAGGCACCTTAGTTGAAGTAATGAGAGCCACCATCAAGGCCAGGAATTTAGCTATGCTGTGCAAAGTTCGACTCCGTTGGCACTGTATGGTAAATTTTCGATGGTTTGATTCCAGACCTTGATGTAATCCGCTACAAGTAATGGAGGTACTTGTAATCCGTGACTTCTTTTAGAGCGCAGCTCTTCGGCCCCCAGTTCCGGTTTTCGCGGCGTCGCCATCGGCGTCGGCTTAACCGCGCGACGTTGCATTATGGGAATAATGCAAGCGGGCGTAACCACGCGTTGCATTATGAGAAAATTTATCCCGCTAAATTCTGCCGCTAAATTTAGCGGGGAAAACTCTAAATTTAGCGGGAAAATTTCGCCGTTAAATTTAGCGAGGAAAATTCTAAGTTTAGTGGGTAAATTTTCCCGCTAAATTTAGCTAGAAAACTTTCGTGAAATTTCCGCGCTGAATTCAGCGGGAAACTTTTTTTTTCCGCTAACTTTTAGCGAGAAATTTAGCGAAAACTTTTCGATAAATTTATCGCGATGTTTAGAGAAAATGTCCCGGCTAAATTCAGCGGGGAAATATAGCGAAAACTTCCCCGCTAAATTTAGCAGAAACTTTTTTTATAAATTTTGAATTTTCCCCGCTAAAATTAGCAAGAAAATTTTCCCTAAATTTAGCAAGGAAATTTTCTCTAAATTTAGCGGACAAATTAGCGAAAATTTCCCTCTAAATGGAAGCGCAGAATGAGAGGAGGGGAAGATACGGAGGGGGAGGAGGGGCACAGCTTCCCCTCCGTACCCTCTCATCCTCCTTCTCAAGCGCTGCGCTCTAATTCGGCGTTACAGAAACTTGTAAACGTCTTTCATGTTTTTCTTTTTTGTAATTTAGTAATTAATCTTGTACTTTTTTTTCTGAAAACATAATTACATAACTATTCCAGTAAAGAATTACTAAAATTACTCGTGACGGCTCTTACATGCCGTCAAAGGGAGTGATATAGTGAAATGAGGGCGATGCAATAGCCTTGGCGACTCTTAACACGGTCACACAGACGGGAGTTCCCTATCGAAGAGAGTGCTGGCAAGAAAAAGGAATTCACGGAAAGCACGACAGCCCAGAGCCCCTTCTCAAGACTGGTTTGTATGGTCAGCAGTTGGCTTAAAGGATTCGACTGTCTTATGCAGGCGACAGACACGGCCGCTGGATCCTTAGAGGGGCTGTGCACCAGACCTGAACATTTTTGGAAAACGAACGAGCTGCTCCGAGCGCACAAAACAGGAGAAAACTATAGTCGGTTACAAGTAAAGAAGGTAGCAG
>JAZHYW010015930.1:0-34835 GCA_037355805.1 Ixodes ricinus | reverse complement strand
ACGTACACCGGAATCTGGTAACTGTAGGGGCGGCCGGTAATATTTCCACCAAACAACTGGTAAACTACGCTGGTTTCTGGTGAAAATGAGTGGAAATTAACCCGTTTCCACCGAATGTCACTGGAAGTTTTTGCCGGATTTTTCAATAGGGGCTGTGTTCCCTCTATTTCTTGTACCTCGTGTGTATCGCTGGGATTACCAAAGTGTAGGTCCACCAGCTCCCGCATTTACAAAACATTTTAACAAAATTCAGTAACGTTATCATTCGCATCTTACAGGCAGCCTGCATATCGTTCAGCGCGCTCATCAAATTATCTCCCGGTATGTCAGATGTATGAAATGAATTATAGCAGTTCGTTCGCGCCTGGAAGACCCGTGGAACTTGATTGACGACAGTTATCAGAACACTCAGACGTCCTCGCGAAGGACCTACAGGGTGTCTTAAATAGCGGCCATGCTCTTTAAATTGAACGCTAAAATCGGTCTCTAAAAACTATTGCGCGGTATGATTTTGGGCAGCTGTTGTGCCAGTGTGGGAGCGAGAGTCTGCCACGGTCAGAAGGCCGCTGCCGACCGCCGAAACTGGACAGCGTCCAGGCACTGCAACAGCCCACGTAGGACAGGGAAGCTTGTCAGAAGAGGGTACGTCGCCCACAGAAATAGGGGAAGACGGACCGCGGGTCACCGGAGCGCGTCTAGTTCGAGACGCTCCGGCAATGCTGTACCTTGCAGCTACTAACGACCCATTCTTGTTACCTAATAAATGTAGTTTCTCGTTATGAAACCCCGGCTTCGTGTTGTTCCTCCCGGATGGGCATGCAGCAAAGCAACCCTACCACAACAGGTGGTCATTTTTCAAAAAAATTGCAAAGAGCAAATTTATTCGAGGAAAAAGAAAGAAGAGAAAATGGCTCAACTCCTATGGAAATGCAGCGAAGCCTCCGGTCTTCAAGCAGTAGGGCGCCGTTTGGTACAGGAGAGAGGAGGTGTCGCAAACGGTCGGGACGCCAACTGCCTCCAACGAACGAGCATACGACGCCGAGAGCCGGCGTCATTAGCAGACAATCTTTTGGACTCGAGCCAATAATAGACCAGTGTCCGCGCCAATTCCAGGGCGCCGCCATGTTGCTTCTGCGCACTCGCGCCACCACGCGGAAAGAAGCCTGGCAGGCAGGAGGGGGGGGGCTGCGTTTCTGGCGGCGTCGCGTTGGGGGCTGGATGCGGCAGGCTGATCCGAATGCAACCGACACATCGTGAAAGATGTCTTCACCGACAGCCTTCTGCGGCCCGTTCTTCAACAGCTGGAAGACGGCGTGAACACTTCGAGGACCTGCTCCGGATCGAGAAAACAGGGAAGACCGCTGTCTGTCTGATGTCTCTGCATTCTGCTGACCGCTCACATCCGCGTTTCAGTCCGGGTTCATTTGCGCGGTAAGCGATTTCGCTACCGCTAGCTTGTAGCTTTCAAATGCTTGATTGTTGGCTTCTTGTATACGGCATTACACGTGCGAAAGCACGTTTGAGACCGATTTTCGCGATCATGCCCCTTTCCGGCAGCGCAGCTCTGCCGAGCCGAAACACGTGGCCCAAACCGGAAACCCGAAGCGAAGCGGCACCAGTCTTCGTAGCTGGCGTGCGTACATGCTGACGCGGCACGACCTGCCGACAGATCACCGGATAGTGGCCACTCTAGCCAGTATCCATCACGCACGCCAAACGTACGCGTGCAGAAAAAATTGTTGCGGCCTCACCGCTGAGTTCTTGCTCGGAGTGAGAGTTTTTTCTTCTCCGAGTGCGGCTGGGTCCAATCTTGCCGGAGAAGCTGCATGGGACGAAACTCAGTGAAGCCGTAGACGTCGCATCCGCACTCGCTGTCTTAGGCAATAGCGTGACGGTGGTGCGTGCCAAAAAGAACCCTCGGCAGTTTCCTCTGGTCGTTCTACCGAACATGCTGGCGAACAACGGCTGCAGTGCCGTCCGGACGAACTGCTCCGATTGCGCACTACGCGGCCGGTAAAGCAAGGCCGACTGCCGGCAACGTGCTAGTACCTTTGAAATTACAGGAAGAGCCTGCGGTCAACACTCCCCCCCCCCCCCCACACACACACGCACGCTGCACGGCGACATCTGGGTTCGGTGTCTGCCATCAGTAGCAGAATCAAGGATGGTACTCGCTGGAAGTGGGGCTGGAATCTCTACGAGGTACCAGGAGACACCTACTATCGGGCAACGAAGCAGGAGGTGTACCTGTGGGGCGGAGTCTAGGAACGCTATACTGATTAATGTGCTGTGACAGGGCAGTCATCGTTGGCGATCACAGACGGTAAAACATCGACTCGTTTTGTTCGTGAAGTTCGCGAGTGATGTGCTATTCAGCCCCTGTTACAGCACGCCAAAGATCATAGGCATTGAAATTCACATCAGGCAGGCTCGCGCGCCTGCGTAGTCAAATGAGGCGCGAGTCGGCGACGAGGGGGAAGCAGCCGCTAAGCTTCGCAAGAAAAATGCGCGAGAAAGAGTTATGACGCAGTCCAAAACACCGATCAGCAGACGCACGTACGCACGACTCCAACCATGAACCCGACGGCGCAAGATCAAAGCGATCAAAGAGCACCGCACGCCAGCTCACCCTGCCGCACTGCGCGCGACAACGGCACTCCGTAACGAGGCGCTAATTTCGCCTCGGCGTGAAACAATCCGCAGCGAACGACTTCCCGCTGTAGAAGCCATTCCAAACCGATAGATGAGCGATACTGGCGCCGAACATCTGACGCACAACGGGTGCCAGAGCGCCTGCTCGGCATCGTCGTTGCTCGTGAAGGCCTGCTATTTGCAGTTGAGACGACGATTCCACATCTTTCGTGCCACTCGTGGTGCTTGCATCTTACTTCGAAGGCAGAGAGATCTTCTCACGAGGACGTTGAAGACACACCCACACCGGAGCCACCAAAGCAATCGTACAAACCGTCGCCATGTTTGCTTTTCTTCGTCACTCGCGGCGCGCAGTCGCTCGTCGCGAGATGTTTTCTGGCTCGGCTAGATGGAAACCAACAGCGGCAAAGTGGCGTATGGACAAACGGCTCTCGCATTACGGGCACTATGCGCATACCACGCGGTAAACAGGACCGATGCCGGCGAAACGGCGAGTCGGCACACCAGCAAAGAAGCCTACGCGCGGGAAGCAGTGTGCGTGGCCCGACGCAGCCCCCCTCCGCGCGGCGTTGGGTTCGAGATTATTGTTCGCTTTTGCTCCTTGCGGTCGAGGCTAAAAAGAGCACTTCCAGACAAAGTCTATACATTTGAAGTCGCCTTCAGCGTCTACACAGCCGCTTCCACTCAGCCTCGACCATCATGACAACGGGTATTAGAGAAAAAATAAATAAGCTCCACAATTTAGGAGGGCTCCAGACAAAGTTATGCTCCCGATGACGCGCGAGGTGAGGCTTCCACGCGCAAGCAACCTGCTTCCAGCAGCGAGCAGTGACTCATCGCATGGCTCAGGCTGTCACTCAGCGGGTTCCCAAAGTAACGCATTCCTTTTGCGTTTGCCGACGCACATACTTTACTCAGCCGATCATGTTTTGGCCTGGCAGAGACCACGAACGTTATTAGATTAACTCAGCGCGGAACTGTTCATAGACGCTGCATGACGAAGAAACCCCCCTCACGACGACTTCGCCCGACGCTCGACGCGTGCCAACCGGACGGCTGCTTTGGTAACTGACGGGATGCGTTCGTTTCAACGTTACCAAACGTAAAACCAACGGAAAAAACTTTGTAGGTAACTTTATTGGAGATTAGTACGAAATGGGGGCGCGTGATGTTTCTAAAATTTTTAGTTTTCAAAGTTCTCTTGCAGACAATTAATATTGTTCTTATACAACCATGCCTCAGCGGTGATTTCAGGGCGCGTCCCGACCTAGGTGCATTTCAACGGCGGCAGTCCGCGGGCGTCCACTGGAGACGCGGCGGCACCTGTAACCCTTTCGGCTCCGAAATGGCCTGGATGAAGCCAAAAATAAGCCGTCGCGCAGTCCCTCGAGTGACTGCTGCGGGAAAAATGGCAGCGTTGTGATCGCCATTTGCGCTTCAGCGTCTCTTTGGAGCCAACAGTTGGTGAACGGAACTACAGAGTGGCGCTTCTGAACGCCAGGCGGACTCAAGCGAGCAAGGAGGGTACACCCCTCCGCAGGAGTTCCACAACTGAGGTAATCTCATCGTAACGCCGCATCATTGTACGAAGCGCTCACGCGCACCTGAACACCGCATACGCACCATCAGTCTTCAAGTCGGCTTTCGTAATCGCCTATCTTTGGGTCCAGCAATACAGCGCTCACCGCCCGCTTTGCTACAAGCGTCTTTTCGACGCAGCGCATACTGACGTCAAGCAAGTGAGGCTGTGCACCGAATGGCACAATGCCCATACAGCTTTTGGTGCAGAAACACAGGTCGGAGGATGGAAAGAGTGCCTTCCGATCCTGTTGAAAGAACGCAACCAAGTATATTCTGGAAGAAGAAAGAATGGTCTGTCTCTGTCACATTTCAATGACTGCGTTGGATGTGCTCGCAAGAATGGGACATTTACAATAAAAATATAGCAATTCATTCAAGATAGATATTAAACATATTTTTAATGAATCTGTATATGCTTGTAGTTTAATTTCATTATCACTGCAGGGTCAGAAGGTTAATTGACAACAAAATTTGATTGGTTTATTTTTTCTGGTTTTGTAATTTATGGTTCCAGGTGCATCAGCAAAAGACATAGGCATAGTTGCATGTTATCACTCCAAAAGTTTGGGTCTATACAGCATGAACTAATTGTATTTTTGGATGGTGATCATACCAGAAATAGCATGTTGCTATTTCAGCGGTTGCTGCTCGTGAACTCAAGAGACTGGAATTGCAGCTATTGCGACTTCAAGATGTAACGAGATTTCAGCTGCTCGTCAGACCATGGCCAGGCGGTGGAATGGATCCTCAATCCTTTGGGGGCGTGCTTGTTGGTTTAGATCGTGAAACTTCCAGAATTCTGTTTGCCTTGCGATGTCAAAATGTTGAAAAAGATTTTTCGTGTGAAGCCAGCCTAAAACATCTCTGTTTGCTACATTGTTACAGGTTTGTCACCCTGTTTTTTTTATAGTGATTTAGAACTGCTGTGGGCAACACCGGAGCCCACCGCCGAGCACAGCACCTCATGTGGCAAGCACCAGCAAAAAGATGCGAAAGAGGGTTAGCAGACAAGGCCCATCATGTAATCGATGCCACCAGCCCGACAACCCACAAGACCACGTATTGTATGCAATAAATCAGTTGTCGTCGTTAACCTGTCTCGACCACGACATGCCGGCAGCGGTGGGATCCAGTGTTGCCCATGAGAAGAACAAAGGCTATATAAAAATGATAGGAGACGAGTGAACATTGCAGTATGCGCTTCTGCTATTTGTATTGCAGCCACCAACAGCTTGTCAGCTACCCTTGAATAGACCCTTTTCAAAAGTGTGCACCATCTATACTATGTTCACCCTGCCGGACCAATCAGCCGCCTCCTCTTATCACCCAGTGATGTGATTGCTGCGCCATTTGTGCCAAACTGCGCCAAAGTGCTTATTCTGCTACACTTGCTACATTTGACCAAAATGTGAGGAATTTGCGCCAACATTGCACCAGAACTTAAGTTCAATTAAATAATACTGAAAATATAACAGCTGCAGGCCTCGCTACCGGGGCGAATCGTTAGTGTAGGCTCGTGCGGGTTTTCAGGACTTTCGATAATCGCCTCAAATAACGTACTATTCGATTTGATTTCGCACCAAGCACTGACAGTACTCAGAAGTTTCGCAACAAGTCTCGTGTTCGTGGTCTGTTCTGGTGGGTTAGTTAGCTTTGTTGAGTGCGCTTCTCACCGCATAGTGGTGTAATGCAGTGAAGCAACAATTGCGAACTAGGCGTCGCGATGTTGCGTGTCTTGCTTTGCCGCAGCGCACCCGCGTACTAAGGGGAAAGGTACTCCTCCAGAGCGAGACGGGGTGCAAGAAGGTATATATGGACTCTTGTAGGTTTATTTTTATGCTTTGTTTTTTTGTCTGAATTAAGAATTGCAGTTTTGTTACAACCCCCCTTAGAACTTGAAGGACACATAAATCTAGGTGCTCAAAATGATTGTATTTTAACATTTCTTCAGTGGGATTTCGTACCTAAAATAATCATTCACGGCAGTTTGCGCTGTTCTTCATCAGTCGTCTTCTTGTTACCGTGTCTGGTGCTTCCACAAGCAACTAAACAGCTAGTGTTTGTTCTCCTAATATTTGCCGTCTCTCCTCACATTTGCAGTGATATAAATGAAAATGAAGTGTGCGGTTATGCTCCAAAAGCTCTTTTTGCTTCTCCAAAATGAACTTTTGGCTGCTCCAACAGCTGCTCCAAAATGGCTATGACCAATCACATCACTGCTCTTATCACCTGACCCAGCTCTTTGCGCGTGGGTATGGCCGGGAGCGTGATGACGTGGCAAAAGAGAGGCGTATGACTGGTCTAACGAGGACGTAGCTTCCACCGCAGTCTCAGCTTAGAGGTGAACGGAGTATGGTAGCTGCAGCACCAATTATCGAAGTCTGCCATTGTTTGGGCACACACTGTGGCCGATGTTGCTTGATGTTACAGAGAAAATTGCCTCATCTCAATTAACCTTATGCGAAATTGCTTGGTAGTCTGACAACACTGAGAGCGTCGCTATTTTAATGTTAGCAAGCGTTGTCGGTACTGAAGCACGGTGGAGGGCAGTGTGCGATGGCGCGGCAGCTGTGTTTTCCGCCTTCTGACCATGGAACGTGGACGAACAGTTTAAACAACCTACCGCAACTGTCTGACGAAACTTTCGGAGGCCTGTGCACACGCTGGCGACAACCCGCAGTGTGTAAGCTTCCACAGCAAAGGCGTAGGACTTGCTCCGCTGCTTCGACGAGGTTGTTGCCAGCGTGCACAGGCCTCCTAGAGCTTCATCAGACAGTTGCGGTAGGTTGTTTAAACTGTTTGTCCACATTTCATGGTCAGAAGGCGGAAAACAGCTGCTGCGCTATCGTACACTGCCCGTACGGCTCTCTCTGATGCCTCCACCGTGCTTTGGTACCGACGACGCTTGCCAACATTAAAATGGCGACGCTCTCAGTGTTGTCAGATCACCAAACAATTTTTCATAAGGTCTATTGAGCCTATTTGACTGGTTGCCATCTTTTTTTTAAACATGGCATATATCGAAAGCTTTTGGTGCAGTGATTCGTACCAGGGTGGATGCAAAAGTAACCGGAATGAATTTCTGAAAGGCGGGCTGTTTGTAGTACCAGCTTCCGCCGCTAGCAGCGCTTTGCAGCACCCCTTCCGAGCGAGTTTGCCGACTGGCATTGTCTGCTATAAATATTTTTTCCAAGCACTTTCAAAATCGTTTTTTTTTTTTGCAATGTCTGATATGAAGGAACAACATGCGGCTGTGAAATATTGCTTTAGGTAAAACTGTGCCGGAAACTCTTGTAATGCTTCAGAGAGCTTACAAAGAAGATGCTAATAAGAAATCGCAAGTCTATGAGTGGTTTTCTCGCTTTAAGACTGGTGAATTATTGATCGATGACCAACCTCGTTCTGGGCGACCCTCAACCTCCTCAACTGAGGAAAACACAGAAAAATTTGGGCATTGTTCACTCCGAGTTTGTTCCTCTTGGTGAATCTGTTAATCAGGTGTTTTACCTGGGAATTTCGCGACACTTGCGAAACTCAGTAAGGCAGAAATGCCCCGATATGAGGGAAAGGGGGAATGATAGTTCCATCACAACAATGCCCCAGCAGACACTGCCCTGTCAGTGCAACAATTTTTTTATCAAAAATGGCATGACACCGCTTCTCCACCTCCCGTATTCTCAGGACCTCGCCCCGTGTGACTTTTTTCTGTTCACCCGTATGAAAAGTCTTGAAAGGAAATCATTTTATGAATGTGGAAGGTCCTTCAAGTCAGACATTGCAAAAAACGAGGAATGATTTTGAAGCGCTTGGGGAAAAAATTCACAACATGCCGCTAGATCCTTAGCAGACGACGCCGGTCGGCAAACTGACTTGGGAAGGGTGCCGCATAGCGCTGCAAGAGGTGGATGCTGGTACTACGAATGCCCGGCCTCCTGAAATTCATTCCGGTTATTTTTGGGTACCCCCTCATACTTTTTTTATTGTTGAAACTTTGGTTCTATGGCCCAGTATCTTGCTTGGTGTAAATCATATCCCTTTTTGTGTTATACATATTTTCAGGTATTTTTTTTTAGAATGGTGAAATGACTGTGATGTTGCATATTTTGATGATTTAATATGTTTGTAATGCATACATAACATTGTTTTTTTGGTTAAATGTTCCCTGTTTTCATGTAAGTTTTCTGGTTTGTTTCATATTCAAAGGTGCCAATAAGAAGGCTGCAAGGTTGTTTCTGGCTTCAGAAAGTATCATTACTATAATTATTATAGTTTGATAGTCCAGTGCTGGAAAAAAGACTCCTTTTCAGATTTCCATTTCCACAATGTTTCAAAAGTACCTACAAGGTTGTTTTAAAAGTTTTATTTATTTTTTAGAGGAAAATATTTTCAATATAAAATTGTATAATCAGGTTTGGAAAATAAAAGAATACAAACAATTGCCACCTGAACACTTTGTCTTCATTATAGCCACTTTATACATATATATATACAGTATAGTTTTGGTTGTAATGCCCTAATGTTTTGAGCTTAATACACTGTTTATATCAAGTGTCCCCATACTTGGAAAGTGCCAACCTTTTGTTGTCAACAGAAAACTGAAAGATTTAAAATAATTTGATATGGGTGTATATGTTCTCCGAATGCAGCACACAAACAAAAAAAGAAACCTCGGCTATGCTAGTTGTTTTTGTTTCTTTTACAGGTACCCCAATCCTTTTTTTTTTCACATAAGTATAATTTAGGGATTTTAAAGTGGAGCGAGTAGAGCGACTCATCGGTCACTCGATCAACACGGGAAAGCGTGCCGCCAGCGTTTGCCCGCTACAATTGTCACCTATTCTCAAGCACTAAATTTAAGTGAAAAAAGAACGAATTAAACAACACAAGACTAAGAATTATGTTACCTTTAGCCGATTACTGACTAGGAATGCAGATATTATTGTAACTTTTGCTGCTATTACACGCGCGGAACGAGCATGGGGCAACATGGCTTTAGTAAGCTTATCACTGCGTGAATCTGAAACCGAAACTGATCGGGAGCATGCCGTGCGGTGTTACTTTAGCCGATTACTTTCATATCATGTTGCCCTTCGAAGCGCTAGATTAAGAGAGGTGTCTAGCCTGCCAATTTAAATACACAGAGCACCTGTATACTAATAATACTTGCAGACACTCTTTGTATTCATCTAGTAAACAGCGGCAGTCACTTGCCTAATCCTTGTCAGAACATGGTAGGGCATATATACGAATCGGGTCGGTAGGGTGGTTAGAGTAGAGAGTCGCGGAGGTGTTGTGTTGCAGTTGCTTGTGCCTTGTTGTACTGTTGATATGTATGTGCCTGTAACAGTGTTCGGTATCGTGGTTGGTGTGTGTTGGCGCATGAGTTGTTGTACGTGCAGTACGTAGTTCAGCAGTATGAGTCGGTGAATGAGCATTTTTTTAGTGCCATCTAGCGGTTACTACTACACTTCCTAGGTGGCGCAAGCTGCCGCCTGATTCAATAAGCTAAGTGTTGTGCAGTCCTGTAGCTATTGATTACAAACAGCTGGCATGCGGTCCACTGGGCTCCCTACGTGCCTCTCAGTTTGATAACAATCGTAATAATTGTGCCACTCAGCCACCTAAATGATTGTTCTGTGTCGAAGAGCTGCGAAGTGCAGGCAGCAATGGATAACCACGTCGGTTGAGGTAGGCACAAACAAGAAGAGATAGGAAAAAAGAAAGATAGCGGGGCGTTGGTGCGAGTTGAACGCCTCCCGTCGGTGTCGACGAAGGTGCCCAGCGATTCATCGCCGCATACGACAAGCATACGTTGTCTTCAATAAAGTCAGCATGCCCATTCCTCGCGTTACGATTTCTTTTTTGAGCGTTCTCCGCCGGCGGTAAAAATACAGTCAATCTAGCGAGATGCCGTCGGGTGCAATCGCGGCGATTCCGGCAAACACGCTGCCGTCCTTCCGGCTAATAGGTACGGTACCGGTGTCTAAGGACGGATGTTTAGAGTGTCTGATGGCGCTTGGAAGACGTCGAATAGGCGTATGCGCCCTATTCTCTCACTCGGCCGAAAAGCCGTGCTGTTCGCTAGGCCTTACCGGGAAATCCGAGCCTCGCTAACCGGCCGCCATGTTGCTTTTGGGGGTAGTCAAATTTGACTACCTGCTTTTTGACTACATGTGGAGTCGTCATTTTTACCCTAGGGGTCGTTATATTTGGGACAACTTTGGCGGATGAGCACAGACCGTTAAGAGCGGAAAATGTTGCTTATGCACAGTGAAAAGGTGGCATCATATCCACAATGCTCAGGTTTCCGTGTCGCATAGATGCACACTATTGCAGATTTGTGAATGATATCAGAAAACTTTCCCATGTCGTTACAAAAACAGGTGGCAACGGTGATGCATATGCACTTCTGGAGTGGTGTCGCCTGCATCGCCATGATGTTCTAATGAGATCATGGTTGAGAACCCGTTGCATTACAAGCAATATTCACTGGAAGCATCGACTTCGCTGGCCATGGCTCGGGTGCCTGTTGGCACTGTTACTAGTATGAATCCGAAGCTATACAAAGTTAGGGCTATGGAGCCTCGGCATGGCTGCCAAGAATGGGAATGCTGATAGTTCGAGTGGCAGTTTGCTGGCAGAGAATTGTCTGCCATATCTCAAAGCTTAATGGGCACTGGTCGCCTCACTTAAGCTTGCGCAAAAGAGTGCAGGCGAGCCCGGTGGCATGCTTCGAGCAGTGCCGAGCCTCAAGGTGCTTTGGAGAAATCTAGCATGTGCAGAGGTTTGTATGTTTCCACTGCAACAGGAAGTATTGTTTGTCCTACTACATTGAAAAAGGGATTACATACTCATGAAAGTGCGTGATTTGAAATAAATATAAATATCCACCTTGCTCGGGATAATGATAATGGTTATCGAAGACGTTAAGTTGATGGCGTGAAATAACAGCCCAAAATGTATCACCGTGGAGTGTCACTGGTGAGGCTACAGTTGCACAGGCGCCATATATCTGTCACGGAAAAACGCTGGTGATTATGCTAGAAAGAATTCGAGTATGGATCATTGGTTGAAATGTCTGGGCTGCGCGGAACTGAGCGCTGCGTGACAAGCATACGCGCGTTCATTGGTTGTTTTGGAACAATTGTCACCGTCACCACTATCGGAAAAGCGGGCGACTGAGCACGTCTTCCGGCGCAAAGCGAGCTTCTCAGCGGATGAACACGGAGGATGATGATAAAAGCGGCCTACGCGATCACGAGAGTGGTGTCAGCGTGAAACAATCGACGGGACAAGACGTATTCAACCGGAGTCTGGGTTGTTTCGGGTCTTTAACCCACTATTAAACCTGTTTTTGCGTTCCGTCTTTCGTCCGAGTGTCACGCCTTGAAAGGTCGGCATAAGAAGGTCGGTTACACCACAGGTGTAAGCTTTCATCCAAATGTTCCTGCGCTCTGACGGCAATGCTGAGACACATATTACGGTAGACGCGTGCAAACCACGAGAAACATTGTTAGAGAACAAGAGAAGCAATGCACAAGCCTTAACACGCCCATACAATAAAGTAACATAATTGCGAAACTGGAACGGAATTAACACAATACCATTTTCCACATAAAATGCAAACAATCGCCGATGTCGTATTTGCGCTGACAGTGCGGTTCGCCGATAGTAAGAACAGCGCCGACAGCGCCGTCACTTTCGAATAGCCAACAAGATCCAATCCGTCCATCCGAAGATCCGAAGTCGAAAGCGCCATCCGCCTTCGGCTTTACGCCATCGCTCTAGCCGGTGGTATCTTTTCCCCTCACCGAGCGAAAACATTTGGCGTAGTCAAGCCAAGACGCCTTGAAGTTTACTTTTCGGCCGCTAACAGCGCTGGACGAGCTCCAACCTCCACGTATCCCCTCCAACCCTTCAACACATTTCAGAGACCCGTCAATCCCCTTCCTATCTAGCATAATGACCGCAGCCTTCTTAGCCTACGGAGAGGCCCACCCCCCCACCCAAAGAATCCCCACGTTATCGCTGCGATCAGCCTGAGAATCCCCTCCTTTCCCCCTCATTAAGGAAGGTCCCCTTTGCGGAGGCGTTTCCCGGGCCAGATTGCGAAGTTCACTCCAACTTTTTACCACGCCACGGTAGTCACATATGACTACATTTTTTCTTCAGAATGTAGGGGGCCTATACAGGAACTCTAATCTCGTCGTAAGAGGTCCCTAGAGGGTATACACCAAATCACCTCCCTGACGTCATGCCGCGGCGGTGGCGCTGCTGTTGGTACTGCGCATGCGCAGATGCTTCCTCTCACGCGAACATGGTTTCTGAGCACGCGCAATGCCCACACCACCTGGTGTGGCAAACGTGATCTTATTTGTAAATAGTATGTTGGTCTCTAACCTGCTCGATTGTAAGCAGTCGCAAGTGTGTTAACGAACCTTTACTGTGTATCTTGTTTTTTGTTTTAGAGCGCAGCTCTTAAGCGCGGTTCAAACAGGCCCGGAATACGGAACCCCGGCCAGCCCGTGTGCGGAAGCCGTAGTGACGTCAGCGCTCCTCCGTACGGGTGGTGACGTAATTACGGCTTCCGCCATCCGGGTCAGGAGTTGAAAAATTTTCAGCATTTTTCCTGCCCGGGTTGTGACGTAGGTTTCCGTATTTTCTCCGCGGCCAATCAGCGCGGCGCGCTTCCCTCTCCGCCCTCCTTGCCACCGGCGTTCACGCGGTTCCGCGTGCAATGCCTCAGATGCTCCGTGCTTGCTTGCGGGGTGATTACGACGGTGAACTTCTTGCCCGTCTCCGACGCGAGGAAGGCTGCGAAGACGCCGCTGCCGCGAAGAGGGCTGAAGCGTTGCCGCGTTTGGCGTACCCGAGAACACCTATAAATTCATTCAGCTAGTTCAGCGGTACCCCTGGATCTACGACAGGTATCATAGCGACCACAAGCACCAGGACAAGCGAAAGACCTCGATACTGCTTTTAATACTTTATTCACATGGTTTCGAAGACACGGGAGGTGGATGCAACCTGATGAAGCGGCATCTTCAATGCAAATATGGTGGCCTTCAGAAATGCCGTTGGTAGAGGCAGGCAGTGGCTGGCTTGCTGGCTGCAAGAGACCGGAAGGCAGTGGGATGCCACTTAAAAGGCAAAATGGTGAACGACACCGGTACGCACTGTAGATGAGTTTTTAGGCAGTACCTGTACGACCGCTAACCAGAATCTTTAACACCCGTCACGCAGTGGTGAAGCACGAACGATCTGCTGTTACGATGCTCATCCAGATCGAAACGGGCCGGGGTGGGGATTGAACCCAAGATCCCTGGGTTCTGCAGCGCGAGCTTTCGTGCAGAATTCACTCACAAGCAGCTTGTAAACGCACATCCTAGCTAGCACAAAGGACAAGGAAGCACGACGGGCTTCACAGTCATACATGCACTCAAGGAGCACAACATAGTAAACAGAAAGAGTGTGTCGTATCAGCTGCACATCTGCATACCATTGCTATTTTTTATAGCACAGACGCAGTAAAATATGACAAGCGGGTGACTGTTACGAAAGCTTCTCTCGTGATCCTGCCGCGTTAAAAATGATATAAACGTGGTTCCACTGCGGGAGCGCACGCTCCACGTGAGTATTCCTGTGAGCGACGCGCGGGCCCACGTGGAACGCCACTTGATATATAACATGAAAATAATCCAAAAAATAAAAGCAGCACACCCTACCTGGCTCGTGACATTCGGAAGCACTCGAAGAAGTCCCGGCCGTCGGGATCTTCGTACATCAGCCTCACGATGGTGGCATACTCGCCGAGCATTTTCCGAGACTTCAGGAGTCTCGCGGACGGCCTTTCGCTTCTTTCTTCGCGCTCCGCAGGCACTGCTCACACGCAGCCACGAAAGTAGTCAGCCGACGCCGCTGTCGATAGTTCTTTCATATGTGACGTACCTCATCAGCACAAAGGTTCATAAGTGAGGCGAATCAAGCTTCGTAGTCGGGATCCTGCCGAGACGACGCCATCACGAAAACAAAGCGACGAAAACGAGGCACCAGTGCCGCTCTGGACGAGCGCGAAGCGTGCCCGGCGCCCGGTGTGCCGCGGCATCGCCTGCCTCGCCCGCGACGGCGACGAGCGACGACCCGCTTGACGACAGCCGTTGATTGGTTGCCTGGGAGCCGGCCGACGTCAGCTCCTGTGTGACGGGGCCCGTCGTCCGCGCGCCGCTCAAACCAAACCGTGGCGTCGGCACCCGTAAACGGACGCCGGACGGGATTACGGTCACTACGGGTTCCGGCTCACGGGCTGGCCCGGGTTCCGTAGTCCGGGCCTGTTTGAACCGCGCTTTGAGCGCCCGTTTCCGGCGAGCAGCGTCGCCGCTCGACGTAACCGCTCAAGCGGTTACGCCGACGGCGACGCCGCTCAGGGAGGAGCGGCGTCGCCGTCGGCGTAACCGCCCTCTCCCTGAGCGGAGCCCCCGCTCAGGGGAGGGGGGCCCGCGTAACCGAGAGCCCCCCCCCCCCTGAGCGCGTGTGCATGTTAGGACATGAACCGCGCAGCCCCCCCCCCCCGGTCAGCGGCCCCCCCCCCCCCCCCGGATGATACTGAAGGATGAGGGAGGAGGGGAAGGAGGAGGGGTATACCCTCCATGAGTACCCTTCCCTTCTCCTCCTCCCTCAAGAGCCGCGCTCCACTCCGGTGTTACAGAAAGTTAAAGCGGCTTTCATTTTTTTTTCAATGTTTCTAGCGGCTCTTGTTTCTAGCTGGCCCCCCCCCCGAGGTCACGTTACCTCCCCCCCCCGAGGTCACGTAGGCCTCCCGGACGATATTGTGGGGGATGAGGGGAGGAGGGGGAAGGAGGAGGGGTATGCCTCTCCCATGAGTACCCTTCCCTCTCCTCCTTCTCAAGAGCCGCGCTCCACTCCGGTGTTACAGAAAGTTGTAAACGGCTTTCATTTCTTTTTCACCAGCCAGAAGCAATCTTGTTTCTAGCGGGCCCCCCCCCCCGAGAGGTCACGTTACCTCCCCCCCCCGAGGTCACGGCGGCCCCCCCCAGACGAGTATTGAAGGATGAGGGGAGTGAGGGAGAAAGGGAGGAGGAATATGCCCCTCCCATGAGTACCCCTCTCCCTTCTCCTCCACCTCAAGAGCTGCGCTCCAACCCGGTGTTGGCAGGAAGCTGTAAACGGCACCATTTACTTTTTCAATGTTTCTAGCGGCTCTTGTTTCTAGCCCGGCTCCCCCTGAGGCCGCCTGCTCGCCCCCCCGGCGAGGCTCAGCGTGGCCCCCCCCTGGACGATACGCGAAGGATGAGGGAGGAGGGGAATAAGGAGGGGCACCCTCCGACAGTACCGCCCCTTCCCTCCTCCCTCCTCCTCAAGAGCTGCTTGCTCCAATTCGGTTGTTACAGAAAGTTGTAAACGGCTTCTTCTATTTTTTTCCAATGTTTCTAAAGTGGCTCTTGTTTCATGGCCCCCCCCCCCCGAGGGCCGTTGCCTCCCCCCCGAAGGTCACGTGGCCCCCCCGACGATATTGAAGGACGAGGGGAGGAGAGAGGAGGAGGGGTATACCCTCCCCATGAGTGCCACCTTCCCTTCTCCTCCACCTCAAGCTGCGCTCCACCTCGGTGTTACAGGAAGTTGTAAACGGCTTTCATTTTTTTCTCAATGTTTCTGTTGACTCTTGTTTCTATGCGGCCCCCCCCCCCCCCCCGAGGCTGTTGCCTCCCCCCCTGAAGGTCACGCGGCCCCCCCCCGGACTGATATTGGCGATGAGGGGAGGGAGGGGAAGGGAGGAGGAGTATACCCTCCCATGAAGTACCCTTCCTTCCTCCTCCCTCAAGAGCTGCGCTCCAATCCGGAGTGTTACAGGAAGTTGTAAACGGCTTTCATTTTTTTTTTCAATGTTTCGAGCGGCTCTTGTTTCTACGCCCCCCTCTCCCGAGGTCACGTTACCTCCCCCGAGGTCACGTGACCCCCCCCGGACGATATTGAAGGATGAGGGGAGGGAGGGAGAAGGAGGAAGGGTATACCCTCCCGTAGTACCTCCATCCTCCTCCACCTCAAGAAGCTGCGCTCCAATTGCAGCGTTGGGAAGTTTGTAAACGGCTTTCATTTTTTTTTTCAATGTTTTCTAGCGGCTCCTGTTTCTGGCGGCCCCCCCGATGCTCGGCCACGTTACCCCCCCCCGAGAGAGGTCACGTGACCCCCCCCGGACGATATTGAAGGATGAGGGGAGGAGGGGAAGGAGGAGGGGCATACCCTCCCATGAGTACCCTTCCCTTCTCCTCCTCCTCCGACCTGCCGCGCTCCAATTCGGTGTTACTGAAAAGTTGTAATGACGCTTTCATTTTTTTTTCAACGTTTCTAGCGGCTCTTGTTTCTAGCGCGCCCCCCCCGAGGTCACGTTACCTCCCCCCGAGGTCACGTGACCCCCCCGGACGTATTGAAGGATGAGGGGAGGAGGAAGAGGAGGGTATACCCTCCCATGAGTACCTTCCCTTCTCCTCCACCTCCAAGACTGCGCTCAATTCGATGTTACAGGAAGTTGTAAGCGGCTTTCATTTTTTTTTCAATGTTTCTAGCGGCTCTTGTTTCTCTGGTTCTCCCCGGGTCACGTTACCTCCCCCCCCCCGGGTCACGTGACCCCCCGGACGATATTGAAGGATGAGGGGAGGAGGAGAAGGAGGAGGAGTATACCCTCCCATGAGTACCCTTCCCTTCTCCTACCTCAAGGGCTGCGCTCCAATTCGGTGTTACAGAAAGTTGTAAGCAGCTTTCATTTTTTTCAATGTTTCTAGCGGCTCTTGTTTCTAGCGGCCCCCCGAGTCACGTTACCTCCCCCCCCCCCGAGGTCATGCCCCCCGGACGATATTGAAGGATGAGGAGGGAGGGAAGGAGGGGTATACCCTCCCACGAGTAGCCCTTCCTCCTCCTCCCCTCTCAAAGTAGCCACGCCTCCAATTCGGTGTTACAGAAAGTTGTAAACGGCTTTCATTTTTTTCTCAATGTTTCTAGCGGCTCTTGTTTCTAGCGGCCCCCCCCCGAGTCACGCACCTCCCGAGGTCACGTGACCCCCGGACGATATTGAAGGATGAGGAGGAGGGAGAAGGAGGAGAGGTATACCCTCCCATGAGTACCCTTCCCTTCTCCTCCTCCTCAAGAGCTGCACTCCAATTCGGTGTCACAGAAAGTTGTAAACGGCTTTCATTTTTTTCAATGTTTCTAGCGGCTCTTGTTTCTAGCGGCCCCCCCCTCCCCCTCCGAGGTCACGTGACCCCCCCGGACGATATTGAAGGATGAGGGGAGGAGGGGAAGGAGGAGGGGTATACCCTCCTGAGTACCCTTCCCTTCTCCTCCTCCTCGGAGAGCTGCGCTCCAATTCGGTGTCACAGAAAGTTGTAAACGGCTTTCATTTTTTTTTCCAATGTTTCTAGCGGCTCTTGTTTCTAGCGGCCCCCCCCACCCCTCCCGAGGTCACGTGACCCCCCCCGGACGATATTGAAGGATGAGGAGGAGGAGAAGGGAGGAGGGGTATACCCTCCATGAGTACCCTTCCTTCTCCTCCTCCTCAAGAGCTGCGCTCCAATTCGGTGTTACAGAAATTGTAAGCGGCTTTAATTTTTTTTTTCAATGTTTCTAGCGGCTCTTGTTTCTAGCGGCCCCCCCCGAAGTCACGTTACCTCCCCCCCCCCCGAGGTCACGTGACCCCCCCGGACGATATTGAAGGATGAGGGGAGGAGGAGAAGGAGGAGGAGGGTATACCCTCCCATGAGTACCCTTCCCTTCTCCTCCTCCTCAAAGAGCTGCGCTCCATTTCGGTGTCACAGAAAGTTGTAAACGGCTTTCATTTTTTTTCAATGTTTCTAGCGGCTCTTGTTTCTAGCGGCCCCCCCCTCCCGAGGTCACGTGACCCCCCCCGGACGATATTGAAGGATGAGGGATGCAGGGGAAGGAGGAGGGGTATACCCTCCCGTGAGTACCCTTCCCTTCTCCTCCTCCTCAAGAGCTGCGCTCCAATTCGGTGTCACAGAAAGTTGTAAACGGCTTTCATTTTTTTCAATGTTTCTAGCGGCTGTTGTTCTAGCGGCCCCCCTCCCGAGTGCGTGGACCCCCCCGGACGATATTGAAGGATGAGGAGGAGGGAAGGAGGAGGAGTATACCCTCCCATGAGTACCCTTCCCTTCTCCTCCTCCTCAAGAAGCTGCGCTCCAATTCGGTGTCACAGAAAGTTGTAAAACGGCTTTCATTTTTTTTTCAATGTTTCCTAGCGGCTCTTGCTCTGGCGTCCCCCCCTCCCGAGGTCACGTGACCCCCCCGGACGAGATTGAAGGATGAGGGGAGGAGGAGAAGGAGGAGGGTATACCCTCCCATGAGTACCCCCTTCTCCTCCTCCTCAGACTGCGCTCCAATTCGGTGTCACAGAAAGTTGTAAGCGGCTTTCACTTTTTTTTCAATGTTTCTAGCGGCTCTTGTTTCTAGCGGCCCCCCCGAGGTCACGTTACCTCCCCCCCGAGGTCCGTGGACCCCCCCCGGACGATATTGAAGGACGAGGGAGGAGGAGAAGGAGGAGGTATACCCTCCCATGAGTACCCTTTCCTTCTCCTCCTCCTCAAGAGCTGCGCTCCAATTCCGGTGTCACAGAAAGTTGTAAGCGGCTTTCATTTTTTTTAAATGTTTCTAGCGGCTCTTGCTTCTAGTGGCCCCCCCCCGAGGTCACGTTACCTCCCCCCCGCGGTCCGCGTGCCCCCCGGACGATATTGAAGGATGAGGGAGGAGGGAGGAAGGAGGAGGGGTATACCCTCCCATGAGTACCCTTCCCTTCTCCTCCTCCTCAAGACTGCGCTCCAATTCGGTGTCACAGAAAGTTGTAAACGGCTTTCATTTTTTTTCAATGTTTCTAGCGGCTCTTGTTTCTAGCGGCCCCCCCCCCCCGAGGTCACGTTACCTCCCCCCGAGGTCGCGCGGCCCCCCGGACGATATTGAAGGATGAGGGGAGGAGGAGAAGGAGGAGGGGTATACCCTCCCATGAGTACCCTTCCCGCCTCCTCCTCCTCAAGACTGCGCTCCAATTCGGTGTCGCGAAAGTTGTAAGCGGCTTTCATTTTTTTTTCAATGTTTCTAGCGGCTCTTGTTCAGCGGCCCCCCCCCTCCCGAGGTCGTGACCCCCCCCGGACGATATTGAAGGATGAGGGGAGGAAAGAAGGAGGAGGGTATACCCTCCCATGAGTACCCTTCCCTTCTCCTCCTCCTCAAGAGCTGCGCTCAATTCTGTGTCACGAAAGTTGCAAGCGGCTTTCATTTTTTTTTCAATGTTTCTAGCGGCTCTTGTTTCTAGCGGCCCCCCCTCCCGGGGTCACGCTGACCCCCCCGGACGATATTAGAAGGATGAGGGAGGAGGAGAGGGGGGAGGGGCATACCCTCCCATGGGTACCCTTCCCTTCTCCTCCCTCCTCAAGAGCTGCGCTCCAGATTCAGTGTCACAGAAAGTTGTAAACGGCTTTCACTTTTTTTTCAATGTTTCTAGCGGCTCTTGCTTCTAGCGGCCCCCCCCCGAGGTCACGTTACCTCCCCCCCGAGGTCACGTGACCCCCCCCGGACGTTATATTGAAGGATGAGGGAGGAGGGAAAGGAGGAGGGGTATACCCTCCCATGAGGACCCTTCCCTTCTCCTCCTCCTCCAGAGCTGCGCTCCAATTCGGTGTCACAGAAATTGTAAACGGCTTTCTTTTTTTTTCAATGTTTCTAGCGGCTCTTGTTTCTAGCGGCCCCCCTCTCCCGAGGTCACGTGACCCCCCCCCGGACGATATTGAAGGATGAGAGGGAGAAAGAAGGAGGAGGGGTATACCCTCCCATGAGTACCCTTCCCTTCTCCTCCTCCTCAAGAGCTGCGCTCCAATTCGGTGTCATAGAAAGTTGTAAACGGCTTTCCTTTTTTTCAATCATTTCTAGCGGCTCTTGTTCTAGCGGCCCCCCCCTCCCGAGGTCACGTGACCCTCCCCCCCGGACCCGATATGAAGGATGAGGAGGAGGAGAAGGAGGGAGGGGTATACCCTCCATGAGTGCCCTTCCCTCCTCCTCCTCCTCAAGGCTGCGCTCAATTCGGTGTCACAGAAAGTTGTAAACGGCTTTCATTTTTTTTTTCAATGTTTCTAGCGGCTCTTGTTTCTAGCGGCCCCCCCCGGGTCCGTGCTCTCCCCCCCGAGGTCACGTGACCCCCCCGGACGATAGTTGAGGATGAGGGAGGAGGAGAAAGGAGGAGGGGTATACCCTCCCATGAGTACCCTTCCCTTCTCCTCCTCCTCAAGAGCTGCGCTCCAATTCGGTGTCACAGAAAGTTGTAAACGGCTTTCATTTTTTTTCAATGTTTCTAGTGGCTCTTGCTTCTAGCGGCCCCCCCTCCCAGGTCACGTGACCCCCCCCGGACGATATTGAAGGATGAGGGAGAGGGAACTAGGAGGGTATACCCTCCCTGAGTACCCTTCCCTCTCCTCCCCAAGAGCTGCGCTCCAATTCGGTGTTACAGGGAGTTGTAAACGGCTTTCACTTTTTGTTTTCAATGTTTCTAGCGGCTTTTGTTTTGTCTGCTTTTTCCTTGAGTAGCTCTTTATTCCTCTACTCTCATGCTCTTGAGTGATTGTGGGCACAAAAATAAATAAAGAAATAAATTACCGGCCACCTTCACTCTTCAAATTTCGAGATACGTGAATGGTCAGTATTAAAGGGGCACGGAAACAAAAATTGGAATATTCAAATTTCGTTCGGAAGAGAGTCAAGCATGGCGGATAATAACCGTAAATGATTATCGCACGTTTGTATTTGAACGACTGGCTATATGTTTCGTTCCCAACGGTGCACCTCGAGCTGAGCGCTCGAAGAGAAGCGAACGGAGGGCGCGATGCGTCATGGGATATCCGGCGCAAACAAAAACAGAAAGAAAAGATTCCCGCATTCGTGACGTAGCAAGGCTGGCGGTGTTATGAGCTTTGCCCTTGGTGGCGTTGTCAGGCGTTGTGGTGGTGTCAATAGAGTCAGCGCGTTACAAGCGAGCCGTTCGAAGTACCCGTGGGGTGACGAGCGTGTGGATGGCCCAAGGAGCACGTAGCTTCCACAACACTGTCAGCTTAAGGCTGAACGAGGTGGGCAAAGCAACTTTTGTTCCAGTTTAGAGCGACGGGCTAATCTTCTAGGGGCGAATGGCTGTTTCCGGTTGCACGAACGAGGGTCCGAGAAAGAGGAAGTCCTTCCTTTCCGTCTTCTTGGACGCGTTTGTACAATGCGCGATTTGTGAGTTAAGCTAGGAGGAAAGCTAAGAAGAAAAATGTTGAAATTCCAAAGAGCGGCGCTGCTCTGAAGGAATCTGCTACGTCACGACTACGTAGCAAGTTCCCCAACGTTGCTAGATTACCTCCCAAATAGGCCTCCGCGTGCATCCACCAGGTGCACATTGAAAGATCGTTTAGTTAGCTTTAAAATTCGTTTTCTGCGCTTTCAACGGAAGGAAGTGGTGTTTTTGATGTTGGGCTGCATTTGACATGCAAACACATTCAAGCTAGAAAATGAGCACTGGAATTTCGTTTTCCCTAATCCTTTAAATGAGCGCTCATTTTATATTTCTTCAGCAAACACAGATCAGTCGCCTTGTGGGAGTGAAGAAGAATGCATTCTATATTTGTTTTTCCTTCTAAATTTGAAGTAGGAGAATTGTTTATGAGTGTTACAAAGAAGATATGGCGAAACCAAGGTAAAATAACACGATCGGCGAAGAGCGGTTTCAAGCTGTGTTTTTCAAGCTACATTTCAAAACGCGAAGGAAAAGGGGTCGGGGATGGAGACGAGGGTGGCAGGAAGAGGGTTCAAGTCCATGCTAACTTTGGGGATGAAGTACTGGAAGTAAAAGTCAATCCTCCAATCCAGTATGACAACTTTGGTTGGAGGTCAGTACCGGATTGCACTGGACACAGCAGCGGTATAAGGTGATTGTTGAAGACTGCCGCGTAATATAATTTATTTTGTGAAAACATACATAACCTATACTTCGTCTCACTCCTACGATAGACTAAAGGCAAAGATGCAGGAACGAATCGCTAGATCCAACCGCGGATTAGCCATAGACATTGCGCGGTATTTCGCTTCGATGCACGTAACGGTGCCCGCGTCTCGAATCACTGATGGGAATGGGCGGATGCAGGCGGTTGGAACCTGAAAAGCAGCTCTGCCAGCCAGACTCAACAATTTTACATCATCGCAAAAATGCCACGACGTACTGGCACTTTGCGGAAGTTGAAGCAATAAAAAATGACGCAGCATTTTTAGATTCGGAGCATTATTCGTCCAAACCTTAATCAATAAGCTAGGCGTGCTCAAGCGTGTCATAGTTTATCGTGGAACGTGACTGGACCTGGCGGCCCGTGGCTTTTGGCCTTTAGTCCATCGCAGGGGATGAGACGAAGTATAGAGATGCGACGTCGCGCAAAACAGTAAAAAAGATTTTGCGTTTTTTTTATCTGTTACAATAAAGCGAAAATTGTTGGCCAAAATGAAATTGAACAGAACGATGCGGGACCAGTTGAAGAGACATTTTACATTTTCATAAGAGAGAGCTAAAGTGAATAAAAATAAAGTTTCCCCTTTACCTCCATCACCAAACGGTGTAACAGGTTTAAACCAATTAAAAATAAATTAATCGGGTTTAATATGACCAAAACGAAAATTTTTATCCAACAGTCAATGTAAAAGTTGGAGAGACAGGACGAGCGAGCGAGCTGGTATTAGGATCCCACACGAAAGAAGATGGGATTAGGACGGCACTGCTTGGTGGCCCCAATTGTGACGCCACAACTTGATGACGTCGCAAGCGTGATGGGCTCGGTTTTGCGTTGGCGACGAAGATACGCAAGTCTAAAACTCAATTTGCATAATGTGGGATAACGTTTGCACTAAATCTTGCACCAACGTGCTCTATGAATAAGTACGTTATTCTCTAATTCCCTATGAACTGGTGCATATCGGCTTCCTATGAACTGGTGTACATGGAAAAAAGCACTGAATCTATTTGACAATATTACCATCAAGCTTAAGTATCCTAAGCCCAACAAGTATTGTCGTGGATGCGGCATCGCATCAAAGCTCTTAACAAAGTCCAGCGAACTGCCATCAACTGCTGATTACGAAGCTCACAACTTACGGAAGTAAGTTGTGAGCTGTTAGAATCATTCGGTAAAATCACTGACTTCTATGAAGTTGTAACTATGCGTTTCAGAAATACGTTGCTCTCTGTTGTATACAGGACCCCTAGTTCGCCTGTCATGCCGCTTCTTCATTTTGTGGAGACCTTGTTTAATTTTGTCAATGATAAAAACTACAAGTTAGTTTTGGGTGGTGCTTTCAATATTGATATAATTTCTGACTGTAGCTCGAGAAATTCTTTTTTCAAACTCATTGAGGCATGTGGATTATCAAATGTTATAAAGCACCCTACAGATAGCTAACACGTCATCCTCCTTGCTTGATCAGTTCATAACCAACTACGAAGACTCGGTGGTGACATCATGGGTTCTTTCAGCTGATATAAGTGATCATCTTCCCATTTATTTTTGCTTCGCAAAATAAACGCTCCCATAAAAACTGTAGCGACGGCGTTTCTGTGGCTAGAGTTCAGCCGATCTCCCCTGGCCAGCTGCGTCGTTATCCGAGAGGACATTGAATGCGCAGCTTGGAAACACATTTTTCTCGGTAATTCAGTGGAGTTCCGCATGCAATGTATTTCTAGATATATTTAGTACAATGTACACGAAACATCTTCACTTTTGTAAACCTCAAAGCCTCAAAAAATCGCGTAAGCCTTGAAAAAAACGGAAATAAACAGCGCAAAAATATATAAGGAAGAAGGCAGATGCAGAACAACACAAAAATAAGCGCTAGACTCACAACTAAACATTGTATTGCAAAGAGAACTTCAACGAAGTAAGCTGCACTGTCATCGACCCACAGCACGTCAATCAGTGATAAGCAATTTCTTTTTGTAGACACGTTGACTGCTTGGCTGATGTTTGGCGCATCTTGCCCCTCTTTTGTTATTGCAATAACGCTCTAATAATTCTCTGCGTGGTTTCGGTGAGTGCTCCCCTCCTGATGATGGTGACGTTGTTGAGTTGGGCTGGCATTCACAGGGCGAAACAATGTTCTACGGCCAAGTGACCCCCAGGAAGTAGGCAAGGCAGGCTGATCAAGGATAGACATAGTTTCGTGTCTGTCTGTCATGCTGTTCCGCCTCGCTCAGTAGTTACTGTTGCACTACTTCGTCATGTAATGGCAACGCAACGAAAGTGTGGTCGTACTTGCCATAGCTGAGTGAATTCGTCGCCGTACCTGTACTTATTGCAGCAGCAATGTTTCATTCACCATGAACAAGGGCGATCTCGAAGCGGCCACAACGGCGCGATTCTCGCGAGACACACGCCGCCGCTATATTTTCGATAGACATGTAAAGAAAATTTGTCTGGTTTCTAGTCTCCAGGACTCGGGGGCCATCAAACTCTTCTATAGACGAGTAAAAACAATTTATTGGCTCCATTTTCTTTAGACTCCGGTGCCATAAGTGAATTTTCTATGATGGGAAAAACGTTTATTAGGTTTTCCCAGTCTTTGCGAGTGAGGTGCAAAGACTTTTTCTATAAGCAGGTAAAGAAAATCTTTGGTTCCCATTCTCTTTAGATGGCAAGAACTGTCGATTTTTCTGACAACTGGCTGCAGCCTGTATTGCGGGGATTTCTGCGGCCACACCATAAGCGGCCAATAGGGGTTGGTGGCCTGCTATATATATTTCCAGTAGACGACCACAGGGACAAATTTCGTATCAGGTGTTGGTGAGTGCCTGATCTCTCTCTCTGCATAGCTTTTGAATATACTGCTTTTGTTTTTATCCTGTGGGCTTTCGTTATGTAGTTTTCTGATCGCTCTCGTGGCTTACTGTCAGGTAATGTTTTTCTTTTTTGCCTTACGTGTCCATTACATTTAACATTTTTACAAAATATTGTCTACTCACTATGTAATATTTAGTTCTACATGATAGGGAAAAACATGGCTCAGAAAGCACGGTACTAGCGCAGCAGGAACCCCGACGAGGACAATGCTGCACTCGCAACCAGCAAATTTTAATAAAACGAAAGCCGAAAAAGCATACACCGTATCTTAAAAGATTCGATGAGACCAAGGGACCACTCTCGCCGAACCGTGAAGCGTGTCAATGAACTACCCGTTCACGACGTCACTCATGTTTTGCCGCAGTGAAGGAAATTTCTTTGAGCAGACAGCACCCACGACGGTTCACTAACACATGCATGACCACGACACCAGGATATGGAAGCCTCAATAGATCTCTCGTCACCCTATCGCCATTCCGCTGCGCCTGGGACGGTGAACTCCTGCCAAAGCTTCGAGCCGACGCGCTGCAATCTCTGCAATGAACGGGCGGAGCCCCCAACCGTGGGGCTCGGCGACCTGGAATATGCGTCTCGTAATCTCGTCATTCAGACATCTTCCCTGCTCTTTGCCCACGTGGCACCTGTTAACGCGAAGGTATCGGTATATACCACACAACGCAGTACATAAGGGACAGAATTTTCTGCAGCCCTGCTGCACGTCGCGTTGAAATCGACCGACTAAGCCCGCACCAATCCTGAACATATCTGGCCTCGCCTGGGGCCGCCGAAACACGCTACGGGCATTCACATCTCGCCACTCACTTGAGCCAAGTCATGGAAACGCGGTGAGGTAAGGGGACCACATTGCACCACACGCTTCTTCTTCCTCTTCCGGCCTCGTTCTCTCCACCCCCATAGCTTTCTTGAGAAGCTGAATCCGGCTACCGCCATGGAGGCGTCGCGGCGCGGGAACCCCAGACAAAATAGGCCATGATATGTTCCAGGATTATTGCCCGGTAAGCAACTGATCGGTCGTTCCAGCGCGCACGTGCAGCAAAGCGCGCGGAAAACCCTGTCCCTTGTGGTTTCGTTAGTAGTGGTTTATGTAAGAGACACTTTGTCGTGTAACAGGTGCCACGTGGGGCAAACAGGAAGATGTCTGAATGACAGATCGCAGGAGAGCACTCATATTCGCTCTGGAGCTACGGTTGGGGGCTTAACGCCCGTTCATTGCGAAGATCGGCAAAGTGGTCAGCCGACTTTGGCAGAAGTCACCGTCCCGGAGCGCACAAGGATAGGCGACGAGATAGATCATTTTCGAGGTATTCGCACATTCTGCTGTCATGGTCATTCATGTGTTAGCGTGTGAACCAGTCAGCTGGCGCTGGTCGCCAAAGAAATTTCTTCCAGGCAAAGCATGAGTGACGTAGTGAACGGGTAGTTACATTGAGACGTCACGGTTGAGCGGGTGGTCCCTTGATTATGTAGAATCTTTTTAAGATACGGTGTATTGTATTTTTTCTTGTCTTTGTTTCCTTTAGTTGAAGGCTACTTCAGTTGCAGTACAGCATTGACTCTGTCGTGTGTTCCTCTTCGTGGTCCAAAGTTTTCTGAGCTGTTTTCCCCATCATGTGGCGTTAAACGCCTCAAATCCAACTGGCCCAGTTCTCCCACCCCTTCAGTATTATTATAATATTTAGAGGTTTTTTTTGTTTTGTTTTTTGTCTTCTTTTGCCATGTCCCGAACTCAGCAGTGGGCTGGGACCGCTTTCTGGTCAAGCTTTGCTACCCAGCGGCTCTTTGTCCTAAGTTCCCTGAAAAAGTATCATGTGAGTAGGATGTGACAACAAATAAACTTGATTGTGATTTGAACGGCTGATCGGATTCGGAGCGGCTGAGAAACAAACAAGTCTCAGCCATCGTCAGTAATTGTAGCTTCACAACGGTGCAAGATTGTTTCACGAACTCACATGGCAAGCTGCAGCAACAACAGAAACAGAGCTAGGTTATGGCCGTATTAAGGTTCCACGGTATATTACGTGTGCTCACGCCGGTACCATAGGAATTGAGCAGGATTAGTAATTTAACCTGTAATTTCTCCGGGTAAGCGAACAGAAGCGAGTTGGTGCATCGAAAGTCTGAAACCGCTCTGTGGCCAGACTCTCCAGTCGTTGCATGGCGCATTACAACGATCGCCTAAATATGTCAGACGTGATTACAATATATTAAGTTCCGCACTTTCAAAAAGGGTATAATTCCTACTGAAGATGAGTCTTTCGCTTGTTCTGAATCAATTCTGGGGCAACTGAACCCAGCAACCCGGTCGATTAAAAATAAGTTCCATGTGCGCGAAGGTATGAATGATGACCGCGTGGATCTCTGGATACATAGGCGCTGTAAATGAGTGAAATATGGCATGAATGAATCATTAAAAAAGTACACCGACTCAAGACGACGATACCAAAAAAGGCGCTCCGCAAGTTCGAATCGAATAACGCCTCTCTTTTGCCTAAAGCCAGAGTCACACTGATCATACATCGTACAACCGACAGTCTTCTAATACGAGTCGCCGGAATATCCGTGGTTCGAATGCCGCCCGCCAAGTTTTCTCCTTGAATTCTGCTGTCGCATGGCGCGTTCGAAGCTAACGATTCACTGAAAGACTTTCGTTCGAATCTGTGTGCAGACTCTCTTTTGTATGATATATAAGCACCGTGACCCCGGCTTAAAGATTGACTACATTCCAGGATCTGTGCGGACGAGTATAAAAGGTAAATACTTAAAGATATTACTGATAAAAATGTGCTAAGAGGGCACAAGCAGGAACTCGTTTTTCATTCCATTACGTGATAGTATGGATAGGCGGCACCACTTGTTTACATCCCAGATTATCTTCAGCTGCACAAAGAAAATAAGCCACGAGGTTCCAAAGAAGCGCTCAATTATAATAACCATGGCGAATAAGATAGGAGACAGAGAGTAACGCCGTGTATTCGATCGTAACGCTCACATCCTGAAGAACTTGTCCGGTTATTGGAAATAGTACTACGCCTGTAAGCCTTTCCGGTCCATATAAGACCAAGTCGCCATGCATTCAGCCGACGTACGATAAAAACAAAAATGTTCACCATTCTGGTCAGAAATCTTTGCAGAGGTCACCTATTTATAATGGCATTTACAATTGAGAGCGGCTTGTTGCGCATATTTTGGCTCCTCTTTACCACTTCGTGTCACACTGCACTACGATTTCCCATGTTTAAAATTCTATTCACTCCAGAGAAGCTCAACGTGCTTCTTAGGACTTCTATAACCAATTATCCCGAATGACGTTTCAAGTTACGCGACAAACAATACGTGTTTACGCGCTATGGCTTGAGATTCCGGCCGCTCCTTCCTTCGAGGTAGATGCGAAAATTTACCGCCCACAAACAAACAAAAGGTTCATGATGACGCGCATTCGTGGCGTGAGCTTAGTACATTTCTGCCTACCACATTTCGCTACCGGACACGTGAATTTGTTGTTTCAACAATGGAAAAAATTAATACGGAGTTTGCCTAACTAAGATGATCCAAACGTTCAACAAAATTACACGTTGCTTTTCTTTTTTACTTACAGTTAAAATGAGCCTTAAAATATTTGTTTTATCTCATTGAAGGCGACAACTTTATCTACGTGCTGTAAAAGTTCTAAACGCCCAGAAGTACAATCATGCGCGCATTATTTGTTGCTGTTGTTTTTATACACGATCAAAGGTCAGGACATGCTCAGAGAGTTATTCTTTTCGGATAACTCTCGGGAAAAAAAGAGACGTGTCGCTATCCTTAAAGGCGTTTTAAATATAAATTTGGGCACGCGCACGATCGCAATTTTCGTACTTTTTTGTATACTTACAGCGTAAGGATTGAGTTATCGTTATAAAAATACGAACTGGAACATTGTTTCTTCCGTTTTAAGCATGGTGCATCAAACTAAACACCCGTCTGGTTGTTTTATAGGACCCCCAAAAAAGAAAGGTTAATATCATATTATGTGAAGGAGAAGCAATGAGACGACAAGTAAAGTCGCTAACACCTTAAGAAAGGCAGAGCGTCGTGGCATTCTGTGCTCATGCACATTGCCTCGTGATTAGTACTAAGGCGTTGTCTTCGGCTAAGGCCGCCAGTCGCATTGGCTGCGTCAGCGATTTTAAGAGGCTCTGAATTTACCCCGCCCTACGTCTCTCGAGCTCTCAGTGACTGTATATGTGTGGCACAAGCGGATATTCTGCCATAACACGGGCCGGAAACATTGGTGCCTGCACATAGAAAGCTCACATTTTCACCGAATGTGCATAAAGCGGCTCAGTTTTACTGTGTGAATTTCTTAGGGGTACCCAACCAGCACGTTGTGAATGGGCCATTGCTGGCAAGTGCACTATGGCTTACCAGATTTTCGATGGCCCAAACTTGGACAAAGTGCTTGGCAATAGCAGTCCTTGTCTGGTGACTAGCCATTTATTTTAAGCCAGTCACTGGCGATTCACTTTTGACCAGCCACTGGCCATTCACGTTTGACCAGCCACTGACCACTGACTTTCGGCCAGTCACTGGCCGAAAAGAGACCTCTAGGATGACCTTACTTGTCCCATTACGCGACAAAGCAGTGTCGTTGTGCCCGGAAGATGGGCATAAAAATACGTCATCAAGCACGCGCCCGCTCACGCTCACGCTCAAGTGCGGGAGCGTGATGTCACCGCCGGAGCGCCGTGTGCAAAAGGTGCGATTAGGATTTTATTTGTGCTCGTCGTGTGCTTCGTGCGATGGACTGTGACGTGACCGCGTCTACATCTACGGTTTCGAAATCGGCAGCAGCGTCTATATCTACGGCGGCTTCCGCAAGCAAACGTAGCCGCCCACACAAATACGCCACAGCCTCCTTCAAGGGTAACTGCAAAGAAAAAAAGTTTTTTTTAAACAGCCTAATTGGGACAAGCATGTCACAAAACAAATCTTCCGCGAAAAAAACATTTTTGTTAGCAATATTTACGACACAGGACGTAATTTAGTCGGAGTCACAACCTCTCCACATTTGAAACTCCCGCTCTTTCGACCCGCGCGGAGGAGAAGTACGCCCCGCCCCTCGCTCTTGAATTTGCTCTTGGATTGACTTGGCTGCGGAGTTGAACGACGTACGCAGCGTCTCGACTTCCGGTGCGTCTTGTCGAAGGTACGCCGCGGATACAGTGAGGACGGCTGCCAGCAACGAAGACGGCGCACCGCCTGAGCCTCCCGAGCCTTCGGCGCGGTTGGACGACACCCGCTGGTAATTGAACTCCAGCTGTTCTTCGTTAGGCGGGACAAATGGACTGCGTCGCTGCTACCTTCTCGCGCGAGACGCCGCATGCTTCGACGAATTGGCCACTGAATGGCTCGGGTGTTACCCAACTGCCTCGATTTGTCAAGACTGAAAGAAAAAAGTTAGTGTACTGTTGCTATTGACTCTTGCGATATTACATGCAACCAGGTGCCGCTGCGGCCGCTGCCAGCTAATGCCGACGGCCCGCGAGTGCGTCTGCTGCCTGGAGGTTCCGGAGGTCGCCTCCAAGGCTGGTAGCCGCTGCATCACGGATCACGCCGACTTTTTCGGTGGCATCCTAAACCCAGTCGTGCTCCAGATCGCCTACCGGATGAGGGCGATGGAGCTAAACGACATGGAGCTGGTGTGAAACTTGTTTTATTGACAAAAATAAAATCGGCGGCTTCACTCAATGAGAGCAATCAGCTGATTCTTGTTTCTTGCTTATCTTTTGGAAACTAAGACTGCTTGGACGATTATATTGATTAGGCCAGTGAGAACTTTGCTGAAGGAAAGAGTGTGGCGAGTTTAATTGAGACACGTGGTTTAAATATTTAGTTATCGAACTAAAATAGAATCGCATGCTTCACTCAATAGGAATTTCGCTTTTTCTTGGGGGTTAGCTGTTTTGTAACACCCTGGCTGTGCGAGGTGCTCATTTTGGGCACACAGGTACTCGGACCACGCACTTAACAAGTAACTTGATCAAACAAAGTGGCGATGGATGAACTTCATCGAACCAGAACGGCAAAAAAAACGGTGGCCATTAGGTTGTTAATGAGTTTTCATCCTGCCAAAGGTAGCGGAAATTTCATTTGGCACCGTAACTCAATAGGAAAATAATTTTGGACGTCGCAGGCTCTAGAGAGAATACCACTCGTCGTGGGAGGTTGACACTTTACAGGTAGGAAGGGACCAGCTACACTACACATTCAATTCAAACAACTTTACGTAGGATGGTTCGGAAGCCGAGAAAAAAAGACTGTCGGCTAACGCAGAATTCGGACGTCCGAAGGCTTCTGCGGACAGCTGTTACGTAATAACCTGGCTGTGCCAGGTTTTTTACGTAACAGCTGTGTCTCAGTCGCGGACGTTCGGTGCACCCGGTGCGAATCTCGAAGGCCTCCGGAGCGAAATGACGAGAACATACCTGGACACGTTTGTCGCTACGCGAACGCCCGATTGCCTCCAGCCAAATAGCATTTAGCTTGTCATCTTTCGGGGCGACATGGCTGCTGGAAGACTCGCTGTCGCGATCACTCATCTGCCAGCACTATACAGAGTAACTGCGCCGCTTTACAGGAGCTGACATCTCCAAAAAGTCGGCATTTGAACGCGCAAGCAAAAACAAAAGCACGCTAAGAAAGCAAAGAGGAAAACAAAAGTAACAAACCGCGCTATGAAAGCCAAAACCCCGCGTCGCTTCCTATCACTAACACCTGACGACAGCTGCTAAACACACACTACTCGACTTCAGGAAGTCTCACTCAAGCACCTGGGTCAACACGAAACACTGATCACTTAGGCGAAACGACTAGTCGAGGTAGGCGAGACGCGAGAACGGCGGGAGCAGAGACTTCGGCGGCCATGAAAAGAATGGCGAAGCTTTTGTTTGTTATGGTATGATTCCAAACGAAAGTGCCAGTCTTGTAAACCTTTTGTAAAGAATAATAACTCTCATTACATAGGTTATTCTTTAAACGTAAAAATATGCTGCTCAAACGTAAATTACAACATGTCACAAAGGTTTAACAGCCAAGATTCTGAGCTGCCAATCAATCTCTTAAGGTCTATTCACACGATGCGTCTTGTTGGCGAATCTTGTGTCGCGAAACGAGGTTTCGGGAAACAGATTCCCCGTCTGAACGCGACCGAAAAAGTGGCGCGCCTCCGAAAAAGTGGCGCGTCTTCCTCGCTTCTGGAGCAACTTTTTAGCTCAAACCTCACCGGAGGCCTGTCAATCACCCGAAGGAGAAACGCGGACGCTGTCAATGGCCGCTCGACTTGGCTATGACGTCTGACCTTCGAGGCGGAGCAAGCTTTTGGAGGAGTTTGATTTTTGGCCGATTCGGTATCCGAGCCAAAGCCGAAAGAAAGAAAGAAAAACGCAAACGTGGCGACCGGCAAGCAGAGACGCGGTGCGTACGGGCGACTACTTGTTCCTATTCGGTTGCAGGTGTGTGAACGGCGGTTTAGCAGTACGGGTTGGTGGCGCGGTGCAGATTTACAGTCGCGACGAGTGCAAGCACCGCATATAAACATGATGGCTGAGGATAACTTTCTTCGTTAGCGGTGCAAAAATGTCCGGAACGCTTCGAGATCACCCGCCTGCAGGGCTGCGGGTATAAAGTTCTATTAGGTCCCAGGAGCAATTAGATATATTTTTAGTAAAATAACAGAAATGCTAAAATTTTGCAGTTTTTAGTTTTTAAAAAAATATTTAAATTAAACAAATCTTTACAAGCCCAACCACATTGTAAGTCGAAAGCCGAGCAAATTTAAGAAAAAATATTGTTGGGTGTTTCACCAAAAAGCTGATTTTTCATCAATTATTGAGTGATGCATAGTTTCACACTGTTCTTAAAAGTTAAAACCGCGCTCACGTGATCAAAAATTTGTTTTCGCCAAAAATATTTCAGGGCATGGCTACGAACATTGCGGCAAAAGGCCATGAATTTTTTTTTTTGAAATCGGAAGGGGTCGAGCGCAACGTCTGGGACGTTTGACATGGAATGACCTAATCAATGATTTAATATATCAATAAAACTAAGGGCTAGTGCCACATATACTTCTCTCATTGACATACACACGTGAAAACGCACCCGAAAAGTAAAACGGTTGTTGTTAATTTAAAAAAAAGACATTTTATTGAGAGGTTTGACTGATGAGAAAGGGCTTCGCAGACTCCTAGAATGCCTATGGGGGCCCCAAGAGGTCCGCGGACCCTATTTGAGAACCACTTCCCTAAGCGATTCACCAATCGATCTTTCACTCTCTTTTCCGGCGAAGCCGCTTTGCCGGAAGTAGTAAAGCGAAAGCAGCGCCAGGCAGTCTGCCTGACGCTGCTTTCACTGTTCACCGGTTTCCCGCGCGCATTGGCGTCCGCTCAGTGACGCCGCCTTTCCGAGTCTCGCCTCGCCGTGCACGCATTGGCTTACCGCCCCGTGACGTCATCTTCCTCTCGCCCTTGTCCTTCCCTACTCTCTTCTCCACGTGGAGCGCTTCCCCTTTCCACTGTATTGTCCACAGACGGACGGCGTCAGCTTTGTCCTGTCATGTAGGTACTAATGTTAAAACATTATTAGCCGTACCTCGGCGAGTTTCTTTGTCCGCCCTGGGGAACAGCATTATATCAGCCTATCCGTAACGACGCAGTCTACCCAAACAGGGCATAAGAAACTTTATGAAGTAAAACGCCGTTGGAGGACGTCTTCATATAACGCCTTCATAAACTGCATGATTCATTCCTCGCCACGCCGAGATATTACGACTTTTCGAGTCAGTTACATTAGAGAAGGGCAAAAGAGAAACACGGGATTCCTACGGCGTATAAAAAAATGTAGTGACCTTTTGAAGTTACTCGACAAACCATGCATGTTTGCAGGTTTTGGCTCGAGGTGCCATTTCCCCTTTCGCAGACACTTCCGAACTTTTACTTCCCAGGTGCAAGGCATAGGTCATGGCTGACGTGCTCAAGCGAGGGACCATTGATTGCTTCTGCCAGCCACGCATATACCGGAGTCACACGTCATCACTCGAGGACCAAAATATTGCTTCTTTCAGCTCAGTCCTTTTCAACCCGGATGAGTCAAATACCTATAGCATCCTCATTATCGCATCGGTTCGCACCGGGCACCGAGATGCGCCCCGTGATCTTCGATCAAATGTCTACCGGTGCTCACCGGACGCTTTCGATTAACGGGGCGCACACTCCCGGTGCGGCTTTTCTCTGCCCCACTGCGCACCAAGAAAATCGACGGTGCGCCGGGGTCGCAGTCCTATCAGGCATTGCGACCGGGAGCGGGAATCGAGGATATCGCTGGAATAGCAGACACGCAGTCTATCGATATGGCGACCTTGCTTAAACGAAGACGCGTGGAAGCGGCACTCGATGATTTCCTCAGCTCTATCTGACAGCGAAGATGACAACGAGCTTTATACCATGGCCGCGGTTACCCGTGATTGCTGCAGCGGCAAGAAGCGCCCGAAAGTTGTGAAGTCCTTAAAAAGCAAGGCGGGGTGTTTCCGATGACACCGAGGTACGGCTGTTATCTGGTGTTTATCTTTCTTGAACCAACGATGGTGGGCAGCATATACCCGTAGAATTGTCACCCGCTCCGTGACCC
>JAZHYW010015928.1:0-33960 GCA_037355805.1 Ixodes ricinus | reverse complement strand
AATTGGCGCGCACCAAAGTTCTTAACCTGTGTCGCGCGTAGAAGACTTTAGATCATTTGTATATATATCGGCCACGGAGTTCTGGACCGTCCAGCTGTTCCGGTGGTGAGTTGCTATCAATAAAAGGGGGGGGGGTATCTGTACGTGTTCTTATGTACTATTAACCATGGCTATGTTCCAAATCTACTCTAATGGATTATGTAGGAACGCGATAGAGCAACGCTGTGGAGCAAGGAGGTTTCCGAAAGCAAAAGTACAAGACAGCGAGAAGATGAACATCTTTGAAGCGCGGCCGATATGGTCGCGTGAAATCCGTTGACCAATTACATATTGAGCGGTGATGCTCAAACGTCAAGTGCAATTAAGTAGGTTGATAATGAGCCAGCACTGATCAGTGGTGAGGAGCTGTTGTGCACGGTATTGTGTAAATCGTCTAAGGACGAAAAAAGACGTACCTTCTCCAGATCTTCCGTCGCTACTGGACGCTGGATTCAGTTCAGCCTAAACCGCGAGGGCCACAAGTATACAGACGTCAGAGTAAAGTAAGACGCTGATACAGAGGCACATACGGCTTCACGCAGATTGCACTCGCGAAACACATTCACATGGCGTCGATTCTTGGTCGGTATCCAAGCGTGCGAAGGCACAGAGACACGGCACTTCGGCGTGCCCAGGAAGCTTTGAACACGCCGCCAGACCGGCGAAACTTGCTTTCGATGAGTTGTTGTTTTTCCTGCGGAACTGCGCTTTCGGCAAATGTTCCACGTGTTCACAACGGAAAGTCTCAACGGTGCACTGAGTCTTAAAAAACTGCTTGGGCGAATGACGACGAACGAGTAGAAAACTTGTCACAACACGCTGAAAAACCGCGGCAACAGGCTAGCAAAACCGCAAATCTATCCCAAACGACTGAAGTCCGGTGGCTTCACTCGCGCCGCAGCGAACAAGCGGGGAAGCGCGATCCAGCAATTGTCATTGAGATCAGTGATCACGCTCATCGGACGCCGGCGATCGTTGCGCCGCGCCGTTGCCGCGGTTGCCACAGACGGCGGCGCCCGGCAAGCCCGGTGGCAATGTCGATCGTAACGCCTTGTTTTGTGGCGGTGGAAACAAGAACCCTACGCTTGAGCGCAGAAAGAGCGCCCCGAAACATGGATGTTAACGGCTGTACCCGTCCTAATGGCCGGAGTGGGTTATCAACATATTTGACGTCATCGTGACGTCACCTTGGCTCTTGGCGGCCTCTACCGAAGTTTCCTTGAACGCCGCTGGCTACGTTACGTTAGCCTCATAGCGAGTTCGTTTCACACGCACTCGCACCGTTCCAGTTCTCTCCCAGAATGCATCGCACTCGCAGAGTGTAGCACGGAGAACTGGACACAAACGAACATGCCGAATGCACCGAGTGCAGAAGACTGATGCTGCCGCCATTTATGTTGTAGAAAAGGTACCAACCTCAAACCGAAACCAGCCCCTTTCTGTTTGGAGTGATGGGTGGGAATGCGAGAGTGCAGTCGCTACCAACGTTTATCTACAAACATTGGTCGCTGCAACCTGTAGTTTATATTTGCGATGATTTCAAGCAACTCGGCTGTCGTAGAGATAGTTACAGACGACGTAAATTTCCGCGACCAGCTGTCTACAAAGAAGCTGGTTGGGATCTCTTTGCACCCGCTTACACTGAAGAAAACTGATGATGCTGTCAGAGACAGAACCATGATCCGTTTGAGCATGGTATTATGCGTGAACCAAAGAAAGGGTACGGCTTAAAACTAATCTATTGGAATATCCAGCAAAACGTTTCGTGGGGCTTTCGATTTGGATCGTCATTACAGGTGGATCAGATATTAGCCTTGGTGAGGGCGTCGAGAACGATAGTTTACTCGAACAAAATACGACGGGGCAAGTTAGCTGACGTAGGTAAATGTTAAACATGATGATGTTGCCCAAGCCTCGGAGTAAAGTCACTCTGTTTAGCTTTCTCTGATGACTTATTGGGCAGTCACAGGTTTCTGCTGGGGAAGTTTTGTCGACAAATGTTACAATTTTTTACCCGCACACGGATGGTGATGAACATATCTCGAGGGCCGCTGATGCGTTTGTTCTGAGAATTTCTTTACACACTGGTATATTTTAGCGTCTGTACGGCAACAGAGCGACTTAAAACCTGCAAATAAAGCACGGTTTGTCAATTGCTTCCTTCATGAAATAGCAGACGCTCACAATTCAAGCTCGCATTTCATTCCGTTGCCCGCGGGACGCGATTTCTATCAGGAAATCTACTTTTTTCCCTTTCGGTTCCGCGACACATCGTAGCAGACGAACCCTCGTCGTCTGCTCCTGCTCCTCGCCGGAGCGAGGCACTGACGGGATTGCATTTTTGGCGCACTCCCGATTTTCTCGGTGCAGCGAGCGCAGTGCACTCGTGGGGTGCCAGCGCTAAAACGAACTCGGAGTGCAGCCACTCGTGGAATGCTGGCTGAAACGAACCCGCTCCACGCTGCGAGTGGGCACGCGTGCGCACGAGTGCCGTGAGAAGGCCCGCTATGGTGTAGAGCGCTCCCTTCTCGGACCATAGAGCAAGTGAAATCGTGCACCGAGAGAGGGCGCCACTAGTCCAGGAGCCACGTCGCTGCCCGGAGCCAGCGTACCTCGGGGCACGCGGATCTCAGTTGATCTCTCGCCGTCGGCGCTAAGTCATGCGTGCCGACGAACACGCTCCTTCAATGTGTATTCGTTTCGTCCTTTATTAAACAGTTATTTTCCTCAAGCGTAAGCCTCCTGCCCAGCCTCACACTGCTCCTGCCTCACACTATCAAGTCGCTCTTGAAAGTTGGTATCGTATTAGTTACCCCTATACACCCACTATTTCTTAGAGTGCAAGTCCAGCTGACGCTGTGTTATGCGCCAGCATTTTAACTCCCTCCCCCGAAAAAAAATAAAAAATTCTGGCTACCCCACTGATTGGTACAGGCAAATAACACACTCAAATCAAATACTGTTGAAGCACTCTGAACAGAATGATGAGACCGGATATAAGTCGATGTCTGGGTGGAGAAACTCTATAGGCAGCTTTCGGTGGCATCGAAGTGCCGCGAGGGCGGGGCAACAGAGACACGTTGAACGGGCAATATCTCGCTTCAAATCATTCGCTATAGAGACGCTTAAACCAAGTCACGCCACACTGAGGGAAGAAAAGGCGACAGGCAGTAAAATAGCCGAGATGTCATCAGTCGGCGAAACTAGAGTAGCAAAGTCGCGCGTGTGTGAAGGCACAGCTATGCCGGACACTCGGGCAGTCCCCAGCACACTGCGTCAAGAACTCTACTTGAAAGATAGAGCTGCCCTGTCGATACAGCCCTTCCAAAAAGTCTCAAAAAACTGTAAAAAAAAAAATGCAAGACGTTTACAACAGTTTGTAACGCCGAATTAGAGCGCAGCTCTTGAGGAGGAGGAGGGAAAGGTACTGAGGGGAGGGTATCTCCCTCCTCCCTCCTCCTCACTTCTTCATCCTCCCTAGAGCACTGCACGGGCCGGAATTTTCTGGGCCCGGCCCGAACCCGACAAATTCTTTTTAAACATAAGTCTGAGCCCGGCCAGAGCCCGACAGATTATATACACGAGCCCGAAAAATTTCCAGGCTTTAATCTAAGAACTGTTTAAGCATAAAGCGAGCCTATTTTATCTACATTTCTTTTAAACTTGGACCGAGTTTTTTTAGACACAGTAAATAACCCGATTTACACTGATGTATTTTCGAGAATATGGGCAAGATATGCAGTTCATAAGTGATTTTAAGAAAACAAAAATTGGCCGATATTTTATTTCTGCATTTGTTGAAGAGGTATTGGACTTTTCGTTGTTCAATTCGTTTCACAGATAACTTTCTTCTCCACATGTTTTTTGTGAAGAAACAATCACAATCACGCTAATGGATCTTCAATAGGCTGTATAAGCATAAAATTATCTATAGTTAGCTTATCAATGGTGCCAGGAGTAAGGCTCCCTGCAAAAAGTGCAAAATAAAACTCACGTTTTTTCTTCTTTGTTTTTTTTCGTTTGAAAAGCAGGGGAAAAGACACTCATGTTTTACCCTGCGCTGAAGAGCCCTCCTTTTCTTGACCGCAGTTTCCCACTATGCTGGTGGGATTCATACGTTTCCTTTTATCCACGTTAAAGGGCAACTCAGCTTCATTTTTGGTTTTGAAAAAAGCAATGCAGTCCTTTTCAGTGTCGCATAGGAAGGCCACACGTCAAATATTACGACGCAGTTCTGTCTGAATGTTTCTTAAACGGTCCGGCAAACTTTGCAACTCGCCAAGTTGCCGAAATCGGCTGACTCGAACGGGCGAATCCAGGCGCAACCAAGAGCAGCAGTCAGGTAGCTACGACATGGGCGGAGCCAACATTGAGGGTAAGCGTCATCATCATCATGGCCCCATTTTGCTTGTTTCTACTTCTCCTGGCGGGCGTAGCGCATGACGTCAGCAACGTTCCCTCTTGGCGCTCAGCGGTGTCCACGTGATTGGCGTAACGCGCCTGCGCAGCACGCTTCTTGGGAGCCGTCCGGCCGCCCGCCGTGGTCGCGCCGTTACCACCGTCTTCCGCGTCACAACCACCGTCGTCGTCTCACCATCTGTGATTATTGTCTCTCGGAGTTTCGTCCACACTACGGACACCACGTGCGCAGACTTATGCCGCAGTTGTGCAGACGTCGTCGAACATCGTAGACACCAAAACGTGGCGAAGGAGTGCGGTGCAGACGACACTCGCGCCTGCCCCAAGCCCGCCCCAATCCCGCCCGTCGTTGGGCCGAGGATCACGTGACATCTCGTACCACGTGATGGCCATGTACCTGGCGGCCCGAGGCCAATGATGCCTGACGGAGCCGAAGTTTTGGTTTCGATTTCCGCTCCTGTTTAAAATTAGATTTAAAGATATATATCCCATTTTCCCCGAAGCAAACGACGTAGTCTCTTTTACTAGGGCTTTTTAATTCGAAATCACTCACGATACCGAAATCTTCGGAATTGAGCGGAGTTGCCCTTTAAAGCTTTCCAAATGCAACACGTCTCTTTTGTCTTTTTTTTTTCTTGAACGGCGTCGTAGTGATTTCGCATTTCGCTTGTTTGTTTTCATTGAACCTAACAGATCAATGAGCACTACTTTTTGTTTTCAACAATTTAAAATTTGCGGCACACGACTGCCCAGCCACGACCCGGGCCTCCCGGGCCGTGGCTGGACAAACATTTTGTTCTAACCCGAGCCCGGCTTGGGCCCGAGAAAATGTGTGTCCACCCCGTCCGAGCCCGGCCCGGGGCCGGGCCGGGCTTGGGCCTTTAGGCTGGCCCGGAGAACAGCGCTCTAATAAAAGCGACATCTGGCTGGGGACACTGGGCAGCGGACGCCATCTTGAAGGATGCTCCCGGTGTGTTTACGTCACCCTAGTATAAGAGTTTCGTGGTGTGGTGAAGAAGACGTGGGTGAAATACAATTGCCGTTTCTTTATCACGCGCTAAGAAATTATCTTCTTTTTATGCTCGGAGCAAAAGACGAGACACTGCACTCTGAAAAAAACCTTTGAGTCTACTTTCCCGCACAACACTCGGACAGCCAATCGCCGTAACTTATGGAGCAGCTCAGCGAATGACGCTGCCGAAACATATGTTTAGACCAAAAAACGCAGTCTGAGTCAGTGGCGGTCCTAAGGGGGGGGGGGGGGGCGGGGGCGAAGGGGGGCCACCCCCTTCGACCCCCAAATCGATCACTCTTTATAATTTTTTTTTAAATTCTACAGCCAATATTTATTTATTTTACTGCCTATATTGCGAGCAAAGGTTTGCATGTTGCGCATTTCCGAATTGCAAACAGTGGGACTAATAAAAAAAAAATCTTGATTCACAAAAAAGTGTGATGTCTCTTTTTTGTTATTTGAACACCAATTTCGCCCCCCCCCCCCCCTAAAAACCAATGTCTGGGACCGCCACTGGTCTGAGTGGTGACATTGAGCAATGCAAAACGTCACGCTTGCATTGCTTCATATCACAACTCAGACTGCGTTTTTTGGTCTAAACATATGTTTCGGCATCGTCATTCGCTGAGCTGCCTCCGTAAGTTGCGCTGATTGGCTCTCCGAGCGTTGTGCGGGAAAGTAGAGGCACAGGCCTTTTTTTACAGGGTGGGTCGTAACGTTAATTGTTATACACTCTAAAAAATGCCTGCGCCTCTTCTTACCCACCAAGCACTGAAAGAGCCAATCTCTGCGATCAAGGAAATCAGCTCAGCGAATGATGAGGCGGAACATCTGTTTAGACCGTCAAAAGTAAGTCTGCGCTGTGGCATTACGCAATGCAAGCACGACGCCTTGCGTTGCGTAATGCCACAGCGTAGACCTCATTTTTAGGCCTAAACGGATGTTCCGCCTCATCATTCGCTGAGCTGATTTCAGCAGATCACCGTGATTGGCTCTTTGAGTGTTTCTTTGAGTGTAATATGAGAGTGGATAAGTTCCTTGAAAGTTTCTTTGTGTATTTCGGTGATGCGCTCGCAGCCAGGGCCGGCCCTAAGGGTGGGCAGCCTCCGCTGTCGGCCAGGGCGCCATCAAATAGGGGGCGCCGTCACGCCAGCCTTGAAATTTTGAAAGCTTTTTTGATCTATTTGATGACGGCACCCGACAGAACGCTACTGGGCAGGAGATCGAACTATAGGTGGTGCTCTGACCCGTTTGTTTCCCACACCTTGGTGTTTACTCAACACAAGGCCTGCGCACATGGGCACAGGCCTTATGGGCATGTCCATGTCACCGTCTTCAATAGAGCGCGGGACACAATGTAATGTAAACATACTAACAATAAACGAAGTGACGTTAAGTGCCGGTTCTCTCCTCTCTCCCGAAAGCAGTCGTCAGAGAACGCAAGCTTGACCCAACTCCGGGTTTTGTGCTGAGCTGGGCACCGTGCATGCAGCATTGTTCATGCAGGCCGGAGTGGTAACAAAAGAGCCTCTCCTCCTCCCTCACCAGAGAACACGAACTCCAGCCGAACACTGACGCCGCGTTCGGTAATGTCAGCCGAGCGCTGAGTCATTGTTATTCATTGTCCCCGTCCGTGTAGTTTCTAAAGTCAACCGCTTGGGAGCGCCATGGTCTGATCTCCTCCCCAATAGGCTCGATCGCCGGTTTGTTTTGGAATGCGGTTCTCGTCTGACAAAACGCGCACGTTGGGCCACTACTCTTAAGTTTACTAACAACGTGATGTTGTACCCAGTAAATAAGGGCGTATAAAAGGGGGGGGGGGGGCGGTGTTTGCCCAGGGCGCTTGATGGTGTGGGGCACGCCCTGCGCTGGCAGCCCCCGTGTTGCGAAAAATAAGCGAGTGTTCGTTGCTAGGCGAGGTTGAAAGGCTTGCGGTTGCGTCACCTTGTTATTCTAGAGTTTATTCGCGTTCAGTCGCGAGCTTACGGAACGTGCAGTGAACAGTTGTCGGCGATCCGGCGACTACGGGACCCACCGATCGTTATAGTCGCTGTAGCGTTCGCAAATCCTGACTCCCGAACTCGCTAGCGGTTTGCATACAGCACTCGTAGCAGGTCGGATTCATGTCCACCGGTGTCTCAAATAGCGGCCAGGCTCTTTACATCGACCGCGAAATTCGGTTTCTGTACCTATCGCACTATGATTTTGTACAGCGTTGCGCACAGGTGGTGCATTTTTTTACAAAATGTGAAAAGGGCAAACTTACCTGAGAAAAAAGTAAAAAAAGAAAAAGTCTCAACTCCTATGGAAACGCAGCGAAGCCACCGGTCTTCAAACAATAGGGCGCCCTATTGAATGAAGACCCGTAGCTTCGCTGGGTTTCGAAGGAGTGAAGCCTTTCTTTTTTCTTTACTTTTTTCTCACGTAAGTTCACTCTTTACAAATTTTATAGAAAAAATGCACCACCTGTGGCTAACGCTGCACAAAATCGTAGCGCGATAGGTTCAGAAACCGAATTTCGGAGTCATAAAGCCTGGCCGCTATCAGACATCCGGTAGAACCAGTTTTGCTAAAGCAGTGCTCCTCCATTTCCTCTCGAATGGCCGCTAGCACATCGTCTGTGCAGACATGTCTTATGTAAAAGTCAAAATTTGATTCTTTTGCAATTCTCACTGGGCTGTTTTTTTTAAGTTCGGCCACAGATTCTAAGAATTGTATACACACACATATGAAGTACGTACCTTAACATCTGTTGCGCGAAATTAATTTTACTTAATTGTTCAATAAATGAGTCGCATTCTCGGCGAATAATTTCCCCGCGCCTTTTCGAACGCAGTTGTTAATACGATCAATCCCTGTAAAAAGAAGTGTTACATGTAAAAAATATATTATGATAACGTCACTCTGAATACTTTGAACGCTGCCATGAATCAGCTGCCTAAATCTGCCAGACAAAGCACGCGAGGCCGTTGTTTTACATATCGTCCGCGTTTGTGAATAAAAGCCTCCGCACGAATAAGGCCGTCTTCAAAACGCATACAAAACAAAATCTGCGCATGTTTCACGAATAACAATAGTAACTCTATCTGTAGCTGTCAGCCCACTTGCAAATTCTCCGCGTCAAGCGCTGAGAACGGGCACTTACCCATCCGATTGTCCCTGACGTTTCCTCTGGACATCACGGCAGAATTTCAAGACAAACACAGTTTCTTCCCTAATTCTGTGCAACCAAACCACTCTCCGATTGACTTGACCCAACAAAACGCCAACCTATGCGCCAACTTAACCTAACCTAACCTAACCTAACCTACCTTACCCTTCCCTAACCCTATCCTAACCTAACCTAACCTAACATACTACCCTACCCTACTCTATCCTAACCTAGCCTAACCGAACCTATCCTATCCTATCCTAACCTAACCGCTAACCTAACGTAAGCCTAACCTAACCTGAACTAACCTAACCTGACCTAACCTAGACCCTAACCTAGCCTAACCTAGCCTAAACCTAACCTAACCAATCCTAACCTAACCTAACCTAACCCAACCTAACCTGAACTAATCTAACCTAACCTAAAATAACCTATCATAACCTAACCTACCCTAACGTAGCCTAACAACCTGAACTAACCTAACCTATCCTAAACCTAACCTAACCTAAGCCTAACCTAACCTGACCTAGCTTAACCCTTTCGTGGGCAAATTTTATAAAAGGAGCATAGGGAACTTCATTTTTTTTTATTCACACATTACATTGATTGAGTATCACAATTCAGCGAAGCGTTTATTTTTATCACGAGCGTAGTTCTTTCTACGTAGGTGGGAAGCACACTTTCCACTGCCCCATATGTGGGCTACTTTCCGTGAAATTTTCGGAAGCTTGGTTCTTGTAGAGGGGCACAGAACACGCAGTGCATGTGTACCTGGTTCTTTTTTTATGCCGCTTGGTGCTGCAGTTCCGGCATCGGCGGTAGTTAGAGTTTTCGATTGGGAAGTGCTGTCCCACTCCGGCCAACTTGACCTCTTTGGGCACACCCATGTCCTTAGAAAGGAATGACGGTGTCCTCCTCTCTTCTTGCCTGACGTGTGTCCACTAATGAGCTGCCTTGCGAGCTTCAGTCTAAAAGAAAGCTGATCTTTCTTCTGCAACCCCACGGTGTTGTACAAAACGAAGGCATTGCCAATTGAAAGGTCCACAAAGAAATAAAAACTAATCTGCCACCACTTGCGTGCACGGCGTCCGATGGCGTACCTCTCCCGCAGCTGGTCGAACTTGTCGACGCCCCCATTATTTGGTTGTAGGTCGCAACAACCTCGGGGCAGGTGACAGTCGTCTTCGTCCCATCTTTATGTGTTCTTGAGACAGAAGAAATCTATGTCGTTTGCCATATTCATTCGTTCATTCATCCATTTGTTGGTTCATTGATTCGTTCAATCATACTACGGCTTGTAATTCGGTAGCATATCAGCTTTCTTTGTGACCAGAAAGGCTAGATGCCTGACAAACACAGTTGCCTTTATCGATTGACATGACAAATTTGGGGTCTGGGACAAACGCAAAAAAAAGAAAACAAGAGACCTCCGGTACCTGGCACGTCTGGCGCACGCAGTTGGCGGGATATAAAGTAAAAATAAAAGTACTTCCCCGGCAGGAAAGATACATATTTTTTTCTTAGTGCGAAAAAACTCCTAACAGAGGGCACCACATGCCGCAGATGGGAAGCAAGCTTCCCTACGGACATATTTATACCAATCTTTATATTGGTAAGTATACTTCCCACCGCCCACGAAAGCGGTTAACCTAACCTAACCTAACCTCAACTAACCTGACCTAACCTAACCTAACCTAACCTAACCTACACCTAACCTAACCTAACCTAACCTAACCTTAAAACGCCAATCTACGCCGAAAGCAAGTCGTATGCTTCTTGCTCAGGACTGGCGGTGACATCAGAACAAATGCCGAGCTCTTATTGGCTGATCGAAAACAATAGTGGGTAGAGCTCAATGCTAGATGCCTTGAGGTCTACACACTATTTTGTTTTGTCAATCAGCCAATAAGACTTTGGCGCCATTCTGACGTCACAGCCACTCCTGCTCGAAAAGCAGACGAAGTTTCTGTCCCCATTAGCCCCGGCCGGAACCGATTGGAGCGCTGCTATCGCTCCATGCTGACGTATAGGATTTTCTCCGCTCTGCTTCGCTTTGCTTGTCTGCTTTGGGCGCGTAGCAGGACAACCTGTTCGCCAAGTGGATTTTGGGTTTTCGCTATCACGCAAAAAGTGCGTAGGTCTAGAGCACTAGATAGCTCCTTCGAAGCAGAGTAGCGCAATCTTGAACGCGATCTGTCGGCGATTAGCGGCGAACACACTGAGGTTCCAACTCGGGTCACAAATGCGTGGGGAACGATGAGAAAATCGTTGTTTCTTGAATATTGTGGGGATGAACGGAAAGACAGTAGTTTTTGACAAAAATAAAAGAACATTTTAGATCATTTGCGCGAAGTTGTGTGTCAGGTATTGACATAACTTTTTTTTTTATTGCCTGAGCGGCATCATGCAGCAGACGACGCGGCGACGTCACGCCGTTCACTTGACCCGCTCCGGCCAACCCAGAAACCCCATCTCCGGTGCGTACAAGAATCGTCTGCTTCAAACGCCATTGCCTCGAAAATTGCCTTCTCAAAAGTTTCACACGTATCCGATATTATGAAAACTTTGGAAAAGTGTTTAGTGCTTTACCAACTTCCCGACAGACTAGTTTCCAAAGAGCGTGAACTCGGCGTTTATTTTTTAATCCGCCGTATTGCGTCGATCTCCATGTGTTCTCCCATAAGGCGGGCAGTCTCCTCCTGGAACCCTGAGTACCCCTGACTTACGCCGACCTGCTCTGTCGGCCATGTTGTCGGCAACGCACGCGGATCAAAGGATTGCGCTACTCTGCTCCGTAGGAGCTATATAGTGCTCTACGTAGAACGAAACCGAAAAAAAAAAATCGAATACGCCAAGGGAAACGATCGGAAGTTGTATATACACTCTAGAAAAAAAAGGGTGACACCTTACACCCATCTGTCCCATATAATGCACGCCAAAACTTCAGTTCGACGTAAAGCGTACTATAAATAAGGTTCCGTGTTTTCAGTATATACCGAACACCAAAAAATAACCCCCGAGGCGGTTTTCTCTGAATCGGTGGAAACCGAAAAACCCCGAATTTCAGCTCTCCTTGAAGAAAGAAACAACGCCAGCTTGACGGCAAAAATCTTCTATTGTTTTGTTTTTATTTAGAACACAGTTACACTGAACTGTCCTTGGGATTGTGCCGTTCTCCAGTATTTAAACGGTCTCTTTACAACACAAGCCCTATAAACACCGATTTCTTTCCGGCATCAAAATTAGGCACCTAAAAACACCGATTGAGAGAAAAAAAAAATAAACGCCAATAACTAGCCCCCGAGTGTGGAGAAAATAAATACCGAAAACACGGAACCCTAACTATAATGGAACGCACGGCCCCAAATTTTACGAGTGGCTTTTAGGGGTGCGATATAACTTATAAAATAGCTAAAATACGTATCAAATACCACAGAAAGAAAAAGCACTGAGGTTTTGCAATAAAAACAAAAAAACACGATTTTTTTTTGTAGTGAGTAACACATACAATAGCTATTTTAATAAGTTGTACCACAATGTGGTACAACTTCTCGTGAAAGTTAGTACCATCAGATCGACGTCAGTGCGCTGTACATCGAACTGAAGTTTTGGGGTGTATTATATGGGACAAAGGGTGTAACAATACACCTTTTTTCTGAAGTGTAAGTTCCGATGGCCGCGCCAACACCGCCCGGATATTCTTGGTCGCGGAGACGGACGAGCAGACTTCGACGTGCTCTTCGCGAGCTTCCCAGACTTGAAGCAGCGAAAAGAGTGGTTGTTTTCGGCGAGTTGGTTTGACATCATTATGCAAATATTGTGCGCAGCAATTAAGGAGGAGGACGAAAGGGGAGAACAAGGACAATGCGCCTTGTTGTGTACTTGTTCTCCCTTTCGTCCTCGTTCTTGCTGCGCACAAGATTGCATAAGATGAAGCAGCAAACGAAAGAAAACGCTCGATTCACGGGTTCCGGAAGCAAGGTGGGTTGGAATTAGGCCTAGCAAGGTGCTTGCCACTCGCTGCCTGCGACCAGCGTCTCAGTAGAATTTCATATCTCAGTAGAATTTCATCTCCGATAGGAACTTTTCCGGAATCCAGATGGCTCTGGGGAGGAAGCCTTTGTACTCACCTGCTTACGCGATATAGTGCTATTTCCAAACAAAAATAAAGAAAAAGCTTGTCTTTTTGTTCCGGTTATCAGCGGACGGCTTGACCCTGAGAGCCCCTCCCCTACCTAACCCACCCTGCGAGCTGCGAGAATGGCTTTGTGGGCCTCCGAGGCCATCGCGAAGGGGGCCCTTTGTCCCATTCTTACCGGATTAGGAAGAAAAAAAAACGCGGTTAGAGAACGCCTTTGTTGCAGATTGGAAAGAATTTGACGCTCACCAGAAAATTTACGACGAGAAACTAGAAGATTGGAACTACACGAGCGGAACGAGGCAAACGACAGACAGAAGCCGTTCGAGACACTTCTGTGTAATGATGTATATTCAATTGATTTATTAGTGTAAATACAGTTTGTGTTTTGTTTTTGCGTTAATCGCCTGATTTAAAATAAGACGCCCACACGACCTCTTCGATTCTGAAACAGCCTCATTTCGCTGCCTGATACTTTGGATTCATTTGGCTCGGTTCTTCGGCTATTTCGCGTTCCGAGATTTTTCGTACGATACGATTTCCAAATAGCATGTAGACTGTTGATATCGTCATTACAAAAAACGAAATATGCCATATCATCATTACAAAACGAAATATGCCATGTGTCGTGTCGTAATGCTGCGAAATAATATACCACAAGTCAGAATGGCGTTGCGTACTAAATAGCGGCCCTAAGAGCTTACTTTTCATGAAGCAGTGCTTTGAAAAATAAAGCTACTCACTCTAAAAAGTGTCTGATCTCCTTGTGCGCAAAAAGAAACGAAATGAACCAGTTCACGATACCATCAGCAGCCATTAGAGTCACAACTTTTTTTTATACTTGGGAGAAGAGCGTGTTGGTTCAAGTGATGGATAAAGAAAGAATAAACAATTAACACTAAGACAACACAACCACATCTTTTTTTTTTTCTAGAGCACCGGATTTCAACGGTCACCCCAATTTCTAAATCGGTGTGCGATCTCTAAATGGCACGGAATCAGAACTATATGTTGTACTGCCGAAATGCCAAAAAATCAATAACCACAAGTTTAGATAGTGTTGCGTCTTATATACCTACTGTTCAAAGCGTAGTTCTAGTGTCACAAAGCTATGCTTTAAAAAATTATTAAAACAATACCTTCCATAATTACGTGTTCCGATTAGTTCCGATAGTGACCTGACGAGATCATTTCTTTGCCTAGCCGTTTCGGAAACGGTTTAGTATTGGCTGATAGTATATTACACGATAATTTTTGCCTTAATCTTGCAAGGCAAAAATTATCGTGCCTACAGTGCCACAGTGCCTATATTTTTATTCGTGCGATCCTAATCTCCCGGGGACAAAACCGCTGGTCTACCCGTGACGTCACGGCGGGGATAGAGCAACCAATCATTACACTGATTTCAAGCTCGTTCTCGCGGCTAATAGAGGCACCATATTGGCGCGGACGGCTTCCAACTTCGCTCTCAGTCGGAGTTGAAGTTTCCACAAACCTGCGAGTTGTTACAAAGAAAGGGTGACGAAACGACGAACATTGTATGCTCCCACTTTGCGCTGGAGATAACGCAACTCTCAAAGAGAACAGACCCATCTCACCAGGCAGTTTGACTACGCCACCGCTGCCGCAATGCATCGAGGGAACTTTAGTATTTCAGCACGTGCCCGAACCTCGCTGGAACTCTGCGCGTGAAAAGCACGTAACGGCACGAGCCGTCTCGGACACTGCCACCTGCTTCTTGTGAACTAAACTTTTGTCGGCTTCACGCATGCGCGAACGCTTGGTGAGGTCGGTCTATTAGAGGGGGTCCACTGGTTTGTGGCTAGGGTAGGCATCGTTATATGGCATATCGAGGAGTCTGGACCTTCTTTGTGTTTAGTGCCAATTGCTCTTTAGGGGGAAAAATAAAGGGGGAGGGGCACAAAGCTGTGCCCGAGTTGTCGTCGAGCAAAGCAATAATCGGGAAAATAACCCCGAAGGAAAAGAAACGGCAAACGCGTAGGTTCCAGGACATTTCATCGAACGCCGTTTCATCGAAAAAGTGGTCGTCCCGTACCGAAACGTTCATTTGCAACAATTGGCCGGTATTTTTAAACAAAAAATCCTAATAGCCGGCCAAAAAACGTTGCTAACAAAACAAAACGAAAAATTCGGGGCTAGTGGAGGGGGAGGTGGCGGAACCCGAATCCATCCGCTTGGGTACACCCCATGCAGGCATGTCCTCCGTCGTGCCATCCAGGCGTCTGTCGTACGAGAGGACAATGAGAAATTATCAAATTTTATTGCAGAAACCTATGACGCATTCAATGAAACGGCGTTCGATGAAATGTCCGGTGTAGGTGCGTGTGACCTTCTAGTGCGCAACAGAACCTTAGGTGTCTCACTTTGTGAAAATGTGATGGCTGAAAACCAGCATCGTCTTTCAGGCCCGTGCGATCTTCTGCGGTTCCGATATAAAAAAGGTTCAGATCCATGCCGAAGTCACAAATCTCGGAAAATAGCTAATAGAAGAAAATCTCACCGCAAGACCGACCGACGCGGAGAAAAGCTCATCGGAATCTTGATGAATGCGGTGGAAACTCACCTACGATGTTCGTTTTCGGAAATGGCATTATTTTGGTATATGGATAATAAAAACATTATTTTCCGTATTTTTTTTTATTTGTAGTAACTTATGACTTTTGGTGTCATGGGTCCTGCCACAATTTGGGGTCTCTCTGTGGTCGTCGGGTGCAATGAAGAGGTCACTTCGTTACTGTTCACAGAACTCAACGTTGAGGCAATGTCTTTATAAAAAAAAACACGTGTCTATCCCTTTGTTAATTGTTCCCATTCTGCAAAACTGTGGACTTCTGCTTCTTCATTCCTATTGGTGTCTGCAATATACGAATCTTGTAAATATCTCTCCGTTTATACCTCTCCGCAAATACTAAATTTAAAAGCTTGATCGTATAATTCTTGAGTGGGTTTATCTCAGCATCTGTCAGATGTTCGGTGAACTTTTCTTTGGTGAGCTTTTCTCCCGTGATCCTCTCGGTGTTGCGCTGTTCTCCGGCGGAGAAAAGCACACCGGAAATCCGGCGGATGCGGAGAAGAGCTCACCAGACTTCGGATAGATGCGGAGAAAAGCTCACATTTACAAACCGTTTTAACATTATTTCTTCGCAGCTCTCGATATTTTATCGAACTCTGTTCTATCAAAGTCATTTAAATGAACGCCATGTAATTGAATCCAATTTCATCGAAGCCATTTCGTAGAACACCGTTTTATCGAACATCATTATGGTTTCTGGCCAGATCGTTTCTCGTTTTTGTAAATAGTGTTTTTTTCTTTGCATCCAAAGGATAAAGATAATGTCACGAATGACAAATAATGAGGCGGTGAATAACTGAAGAAACTAAACACTTAATGGGGCGAACAAAATAGAAGGTTGGCGTCGCAGGCGTCGATGTCGACGAAACAGCAGGATCGGGACTGACTCCGGCTCTCCACGCGGAGCTCCTTATGTACACGCGTGGGCTTCTGGAACAATCGGCGTAGAAGGTTCGGCGCCTAGAACATTCTAACCTCGAATAAGCAACAGGGTTCTCGAAATTACCAGAACGCGACATTACAGAAACAATAAGAAGGTGAATCCGCGGCCAGGCATCGAAGATAAGCACGGTAACCGTTAGGCCACGGGCGCGCTGCCTACTTGGCTAGCTGCTCACGCGACAATATTATGTTCCGTTTTTCTTTTGCTTTGTAGTAAACAATGACCTCTTTCGGTTATGTGGCCTAAGACGAACTTGATACTTTTTGGGAGGTCAGGAGTCGTCGGGTGCCGAGACGGAGGTCACATTGTTGCTTTTCGTAGTACTCAACATTGAGGCAATGTCCTGTCTCCATGTAAAAGTTAACAGAAAAAAACCGTTCCCCACTTTTTTACATGTTCACATTCCGCAAAACTGTGGATTCGTCTGCCTCTTCCTCATTTTTCTTAGAAGGTAAGCTATTCTTCTGGGGCTGAACGAGAACACTTGGTTTTACAAATATACGAACACGCAAAAGCGCAGCATGAGCGCTGAGCAAAGTGCGGACGTGAGTTTTAAATATAAACACCGCAGTGCAAACAATAATAAAATATTTCGTAACTGAGCTTTTCTCCGCATTTGTCGGTTTTGCAGTGAGCATTTCACTGGTGAGCTTCTCTCCGGTGAGCTTTTCTCCGCCGCCCGTTCTCCGGTGAGATTTTTTGTCCGCCGCCCAACAGTAACAGCCGACCAAGGGCTAATCGCAGCCAAGACAGTACAATCGACGAACACCATAATAAAAGATGTGCGGGTTCTTGTCTAATACATTCGCCTCTATTTCATAAAATACTGAATCAAGAGTGTGTTGGTTCGGGTCAAACAAAGAATCTTCAGCGCGATTTTCACAACTTCCAAATGGCAACGTGTCACGCCTACTACCAAAAAGCTTGTTCTGTTTTTAGCTTCACTGAATTTTTTTCGCAATGTTTGTTTTATTTTGGTAGAAATCCGCCTCCACAAGTTGATATGCAAAGCGAATGTCGAACTTAAGAGGATATCGCAGCTCCCGAGCCCTATGCAATTCCAATGGCAACGTTTTAGCATTTTTTCTCGAGAACCACCGAACGGATTGACTTGGGCATTGTTTTATTAGAAAGATAATAAAAAACTGAGTAACATTGCGGCGCTACATTTCCCGATCTTTCAGTTTAAAATTTTTTACGGGAACTTAAAGATGCTTGAAAAAGCCCCTTTTTTCGTTCCGTTCTTTATAAACATTTAAAAATAAACGAGGGCCTAAATACAAATTCAGGCTCGACAATATTCAAGGCCAGGACTTTTTGAACATATCTCTTACAAGATCTTTTTTCCAGAGATTCTCATAGTGGTAATATTTAACTAAGTTTGTGGCCCATCAAAATGCCAGAAATCCAGCTGTCAGGTGGCGCCATCTATGAGCGTGCCGCTAATACTACCTCTTGAAATTGCGCAATGTGTTATTGCGCCCCGGACTACTTTCATATTCAAGGTCGTCGGGTTGACGGTCGGGATTTTGAGGGAGAGTGTCTCTCAAAGCTTTGTTTCTTTCTTTCTTTGTCTTTTTTTTTTTTGTGTGGTGGGCAGGATATTTTGCGGGTTATCGCGATAGTGAGCAGTAGGTTGTCCAACACCCGAGCGCGTCCTTGGGAGGATGTTCCGTTCTTTCTTGGTGTTTTGGGGTCGCACAAATGCGAGTGAAAGGTTTCTTGTTTTTTTCCTTTTTTGTTCGGCGGCGAAGATATTTTGCGGGTGGATGTGAGTCATTAGTTTTCAATCGCCAGAGCGCGTCATTGGGAGGATGCTCCGTTCTTTCTTGGCGTTTTGGGTCACGAAAATGGGGATGAAAGATTTCACGCGTCAAAGCGGTCCTTGCGTGAGTCCTGAAGTTACCAAATGCAGGCAGACAAAAGCTACCGAAGCGTCAAAGGGTTGATACTGTCTTACCACTTCTTTCTGTTCGAAGTAGGAGAGGTGATTTGATTTGGCGGTTTCAAATATTCTGCAGAGATGCATTTAAAATGTTTACATATTTTAAATGCGGAAGAAACATACGTGAGTTCGTCGATTTTGTTTCAATTTCGACATTCGCTTTGCATATCAACTTGTGGAGGCTGATTTCTACCGTAATAAAACAAACATTGCGAAAATTTCTTCAGTGAAGCTAAAAACAGAACAAGCTTTTTAGGTAGTAGAGCGTCACACCTTTCTATTTGGAAGTTGTGAAAGTCTCGCGCTGAAGATTCTTTGTTTGACCCAAACCAACACATTCTTGATTCAGTATTTTATGAAGTAGAGGCGAATGTATTAGGCAAGAACCCGCACACCTTTTATTATGGTGTTCGTCGATTGCACATCTTGGCTGCGATGAAGCCTTGGTCGGCTGTTACTGTTTGGCGGCGAAGAAAATCTCACTGGAGAAGGGGCGGCGGAGAAAAGCTCACCGGAGAGAAGCTCGCCGGTGAAATGCTGACCGCAAAACCGACAAATGCGGAGAAAAGCTCATTTACGAAATAATTTATTCAACATTTAAAATGTAATATTCTCGGCATTGTTCGCACTGCGGTGTTTATATTTAAAACTCACGTCCGCACTTTGCTCACCGCTCATGCTGCGCTTTTTTGCGTGTTCGTATGGTTGTAAAACCAAGTGTTCTTGTTCAGTCCCAGAAGAATAGCTTACTTTCTAAGAAAAATGGGGAAGAGGCAGACGAATCCACAGTTTTGCAGAATGCGAACAATTAAAAAAGTGGGAAACTCGTTTTTTTTTTCTGTTATCATTTACATGGAGACAGGACATTGCCTCAAAGTTGAGTACTACGAACAGCAACAATGTGGGACCTCCGTCTCGGCACCCGACGACTCCTTACCTCCCAAAAAGTATCAAGTCCGTCTTAGGCCACATCACCGAAAGAGTTCATTGTTTATTACGAAGCAAAAGAAAAACGGAACATAATATTGCCGCGTGCGCAGCTGGCCAGGTAGGCAGCGCGCCCGTGGCCTAACGGTTACCGTGCTTGCCTTCCACGCAAATGGCCGAGGTTCGATGCCTGGCCACGGATACACTCTTTTATTGTTTCTGTAAAGTCGCCTTCTGGTAAGTTCTAGAACCCTGTTGCTTATTCGAGGTTAGCTGGTTCTACCGCCGAACCTTCTACGCCGATTGTTCCAGAAGCCCATGCGTGTACATAGGGGCTCCGCGTGGCGAGCCGCAGTCAGTCTCGATCCTGCTGTTTCGCCGACATCGACGCCTGCGACGCTATACCTTCTATTTCGTTCACCCGATTAAACGTTTAGTTTCTGAAGTTATTCACCGCTTCATCAGTTGTCATTCGTGACAATATATTTGTCCTTTGGATGCAAAGAAAAAACACTATTTACAAAAACGAGAAACGATCTGGCCAGAAACCATGATGTTCGATAAAACGGCGTTCTATACTAAACGGCTTCGATGAAATTGGGTTCAAATAAATGGCGTTGAAATAAATATCTTTGATAGAACAGAGTTCGATAAAATATCGAGAGCTGCGAAGAAATAATGTCAGATCGGTTTGTAAAGGTGAGCTTTTCTTCGCATGTATCAAAAGTCTGGTGAGCTCTTCTCCGCATCCGCCGGATTTCTGTGAGCTTTTCTCCGCCGGAGAACAGCGCAACACCGAGAAGCTCACGGGAGAAAAGTTCACCGCGAAACTGACAGATGCTGAGATAAATCCACGCAAGAATTATAGGATCAAGCTTTTAAATTTAGTATTTGCGGCTCTACTCCGGGGGCCCTGTGGGGAACACAAACTGAGATATATACAAAATTCGTATATTGCAGACGCCAATAGAAATGAAGAAGCAGAAGTCCACAGTTATGCAGGATGGGAACAATTAACAAAGTGATAGACACGTATTTTTTTCGGTTCGTCTCTGTCCTCTTCTTCGTCCTTGTTTATTCGGCGCTTTCCATTCAGTGATGTACAAACTAGCCTATTTATCTATTTTACTTCTATGAAGACATTGCCTCAACGTTGAGTTCTATAACGAAGTGAACTCGTCATTGCACCCGACGACCACAAAGAGCCCCCAAATTGTGTCAGAACCCTTCCGCACCAAAAATCATAAATTACTGCAAAAAAAAAAAAAGACACGGAAAAGATTGTTGCTATTATCCATATACCAAAAGAATGCCATTTCCGAAAACGAAAATCGTAAATGAGTTTTCACCGCATTCATCAAGAGGCCGATGAGCTTTTCTCCGCGTCGGTCGGTTTTGCGGTGAGATTTTCTTCTATTAGCTTTTTTCCGAGATTCGTAACTTTGGCATCGACCTGCACCTATGTTTTTTTTGTTTATCGGAACCGCAAAAAAATTGCACGTGCCTGAAAGACGATGCCGGCTTTCAGTCATCATATTTTCACAAAGCGAGGCATCTGAGGTTCTGTTGCGCACTAGAAGGTCAACCGCACCTGGGACCGGACATTTCACCGAACGCCGTTTCATTGATTGCGTCATAAGTTTGTGCCAATAATAGTTGAAAATTTGTACTTTCTTTGAAATTATTGAATATTGCAAACTATGAAGTCATTTCTCATTGTCCTCTCGTACGACAGACGCTTAGATGGCACGACGGAGGACACGCCTGGACCAAGCGGATGGATTTGGAGTTCCACCTTCAGCAGCCCCGAATATTTTCTCTTTTTTTGACTAGCAACGTTCCTTTTTTTTTTCTTGCTATTAGGATTTTTAAAAAATACCGACAAATATTCGGGCGCAATTGAAAGTTTTGCTACGGGATGACCACTTTTTCGATGAAACGGCGTTCAATGAAATGTCCTGAAACCCTACGCATTTCCCGTTTTTGTCTTCTTTTTTTTACTTCGGGGTTATTTATTTGATTATTGCTTTGCTCGACGACAACTCAGGCGCAGATTTGGAGCCCCCCCCCCCCCCCTTTTTTTTTTCTCCCTAAAGACAAACCGGCTAAACAGAAAGAAGGTCCAGACTCCTCGGAATGCAATACAACGACGCCTACCCTAGCCACAAGCCAGTGGACCCCATCTAATTAACTTTGAGAGTAGCGTTATCCGTATAAGGACAGACCGAGCGGGTTAATATAGGATAATTAAACTTGAGAAAAAAAAAAACGAGAAAGGACGGTTGTCCGTCCTTTCTCGTTTTCTTCCTCAAGTTTAATTAGCGTTATTTCAGCGCAAAGAAGGTAGCCGGCCCGAAACAAGCCAGAAACCGAAACTCAGCTAATCATTGCTGAAATTTGGACTATATCTGTCGGTGCATTGATCTCATGTTTTTAAACTGGAATTGGTCATATTATGCGAGAAAAAACACCGCGGAGGTGACCGCGGTACATGGCTCATAGCTTTAATGATACTCAAACATTCCACTTTATCTTAGTTTCGCTTGACATAGAATTGGCTCATTTCGAAAAAAAGTTCTTGACCTATGATATCGTAAAAAAGACAATCACATGACCCAAAAAGCACCCAGCGCCCCTTGACGCTGTTACTTGGTGTCACAGCGTTTACTTATTTGAGTGATTTGCGGAGGCGGTGTCACGTTCGGGCGAACAAAACAAAACAACAACAAATGCGGTGCTCGGTAAAGGATGCTGGGGCCTTAGTGGCAATTCAGTTTTGTGAAGTGATTCATCGGAACACGTAATTATGAAAGTTAGTTAGAACCTATTTTTTTTAACATAGCTTTCTGACAACTAGAACTACGCTTCTGATCAGTACGTATATAAGACGCAACACTATCTAAACTTGTGGTAATTGATTTTTTGGCATTTCGGCAGTACAACATATAGTTCTGCTTCCGTGCAATTTAGAAATCGCACACCTATTTAGAAATCAGGGTGACCGTTGAAATAAAACGAAATCCGGTGCTCTGGAAAAGAAGAAAAAAAGCTGGGACTCTAATGGCTGTTGATTGCATCGCGAAATGGTTAATTTCGTTTCTTTTTTCTTACAAGGAGATCAGACACTTTTTTAGAGTGAGTAGCTTTATTTGTCAAAGCACTGCTTCGCTGGAATGAAAAGTTGGCATCTGAGGGGCCGCTATTTAGGACGTAACGCCATTCCGACTTCTGACAGATTACTTCGCAACATTTTAATTTATGACACAACACCACGAAAGAAATGTATGGCATATTTCGCATTTGTACTGACGATATCAACAATCTACATGCTATTTGGAAATCGTATCGTGCGAAAAATTTCGGAACACAGAATACCCGAACAACTGAGCCAGATATTTTTTCCGAAGCTGTGAAACCGGGCAGCGAAATGAGGCGTTCTCTAACCGCGTTTTTTTTTTTTTCATAATCCGGTAAGAATGGGACAAAGGGCCTCCTTCGCGATGGGCTTGGAGGCCCACAACCCTAACTGCTATCCTCTTTCTAAACTGCAGAAAAAAATGAAGAAAAAAAAGCCATTCTTGCAGCTTGCAGGGCGGGTGACGGGATGGGTGGGTTAAGTGGGGAGGGCTTTCAGGATCAAGCCGTCCACTGATAACCGGAACAAAAAGACAAGCGTTTTCTTTATTTTTGTTTGGAAATAGCACTATATCGCGTAAGCAGGTGTGTGGAAAGGCTTCCCCCCCAGCGCCATCTGGATTCCGGAAAAGTTCCTATCGGAGATGAAGTTCTACTGAGATATCCTCTTAAAACAAAATCGACAAACTCACATTATGTTTCTTCCATATTTAAAATAAGTAAACATTTTAAATGCATCTCTGCAGAACATTTGAAATCGCCAGATTAAATCACCTATCCTACTTCGAACACAAAGAAGTGGTAAGACGGTATCTACTCTTTGACGCTTCGGTTGCTTTTGTCTACCTGCATTTTCTAACTTCAGGCCTCACGCAAGGATCGCTTGAAGCGTGAAATCTTTCACTCCCAATTTCTTGACCCAAAATGCCAACAAAGAATGGAACATCCTCCCAATGACGCGCTCCGGCGATTGAAAACTGATGACTCTCACCCACCCGTTAAACATCTCCGCCGCCAAAAAAAAGGAAAGGAACTTCTAACTATCATTTGTGCGACCCCAAAACACCAAAAAAGAACGGAACATCCTCCCAAGGACGCGCTCGGGCGATGTACAACCTATTACTCACTAACGCGATAACCCGCAAAATATATTCGCCCCCAAAACAAAAAAAACAAAAGAGGAAGAAAAAAAACCATCTGTTTCGAGAGGCACCCTCTCCTCAAAATCCCGACTGTCAACCCAACGACCTTGAAGATGCAAGTAGTCCGGGGCGCAATAACACATTGCGCAATTTACAAGAGCAAGTTTTACAGACAGACTCATAGATGGCGGCAGCTGACAGCTGTTTTTTAATGTATGATAATCTACATTTTAGTTAAAATGTATTACAATGAGAATCTCTGGAAAAAAATATTGTAAGAGATATATTCAAAAAGTCCTGGTCTTGAATATTGTCGAGCCTAAATTTGCATTTTTGCCCCGGTTTATTTTTAAATGTTTATGAAGAACGGAACGAAAAAAAAAGGCTTTTTCAAGCATCTTTAAGTGCCCGTAAAAACTTTTAAGCTTAAAAATCGGAAAATGTAGCACAGCAATATTACTCAGTTTTTTTATTATCTTTCTAATAAAACCGTTTCCAAGTCAATCCGTTCCGTGGTTCTCGAGAAAAAATATTAAAAAGTTACCTTTGGAATTGCATAGGCTCGGGAGCTGCGATATCCTCTTCAAGAAATATGCGCGCGAGACCCGCTGCCCTCTTTTTCTTTTTTTTCTTTTTTTTTTTTACAGCGGAGTTGTTTAGGGCTAGGTTCCCAAGGATCGTGTCCGGTACCAAACAAATTGTGGACACAACACTCTGGTTGTCCCCGTCGCTCATAGATGGCGGCAGCTGTCCAGAGTGTTGTGTTTGCCGGCTGTCTGCTTGCCGCCGTCGCGCATAGGTGGCGGTAGCTGTCCAGAGTGCTGTGTTTGCCGGTTGTCTGCTTGCCGCCATTGCTTATAGATGGCGGTAGCTGTCCAGAGTGTTGTGTAGGGAGGCTCAAGTGAGGGTGTGTGCAACTGCTAGATCGGGGATCACGGGACATGGACGCCATTTAATTGCTAAATTTTGCTGGGAGTCTATGGGGCAAAGGGTCGTTTTATTTTTTAACTCAGGTCATAAGAGCCCATTAAAGGGTAACTGCAAAGAAAAAAAGTATTTTTAAACAGCCTAATTGGGACAAGCATGTCACAAAACAATTTTTCCGCCAAAATCAAAATTTTTTACAGCAATATTTATTGCGCGAGAATGATTTTAGTTTGCGGCTATTTCGTCTGTTTTAAATCGCGCGCCACAAAGTTGGTATTATACGTCACCTAGTGGCTGCTAAACGTCACGGGGTGACGTATAACAGCCACTCCGCGCGAGTCGAAAGAGCGCGAGTTTCAAATGTGGAGAAGTTGTGACTCCGACTAAATTACGTCCTGTGGCGTAAATATTGCTAAAAAATTTTTTTCCTGGAAGATTTGTTTTGTGACATGCTTGTCCCATATGGGCTGTTTAAAAAACTACTTTTTTCTTTGCAGTTACCCTTTAAGGTGCTTGAATAATTTACGCAAGGTATAAATGATTACTTTCCCATAGCCACCAGTTTTGTTGCGATAGGTTAATTATTTTTTTAACGTGAAAAATGGTAAATTCCGCCATCTTGGACGTTGCTGCTTGTCTGGCAACCCTGCTTTCTCCTCTCGATGTTTGCAATTCTCGGAGCGAGAAGGAAGCGAGAGAGGCTGCGCCAAGGCGTTCGTTGCTTGCAATGGGAGGCGAGAGGAGGAAAAGCGCATGGAGCAACCGGAGCAACAGAGTTGCAACAGAGCGGGCGTCTGCTCTCGTGCAGGCAACATTGGCGCATATCCTTTCCCGAATCCTCTCCCTCAGGCGCCGCCATTCAATTGCAAACGCTCTCCAGGTTTTGAGTTGCACCCACCCTCACTTGAGCCTCCCTAGTGTTGTGTTTGCGGGTTGTCTGCTTGCCAGCCGTCGCTCATAGATGGCGCAACCTTTCCAGCCTTTCCACTCTGGCTTGCCGACTGGCGGACGTCCATTACTTCATTCCCACCATAGTACAGCTTCCAGGGGGAGTGGGGGGCGGGGGAAGGTGCCACCGCTTCCCATGCAACCTACTCAGAATTTACGGCTCTCCATGCTGGCTAGGGGTGTCGCGAACTTTTGTCGAACCGGATTTTTAGCTCGAACTTTCGGGGTTCGATTGGGTCGAACCGGTTCGACGAACCTTCGAACTTGTCACCAGATTCGACCGGTTCGACTTTGTGGACAGTGTGGCCAGACCTTGATACAAGCATGTCTAGGTTTGGAAAATAAATTTTTAAGGAAAGGGTTATTTTATTTTATGAACAGTTGCAATTAAAAGAAACCAGTTCTAACCACTGAAGAAGTTAATAACTTATTTTTTTGTACTGTATTAACTGAAATAACCATTGAGCGCTGCCCTTGATTCATCCCTTAGCCATCACCATCCAATCCGAAGCCAGCTGGTCAGCCTGTCGCGCATGCGCACACGAGTCGAACCTCAATACAAGGTTCGTCGAAATTTCCACTAAAAGTTCGAAAAGTCGAACCTGGTCGAAACTCGAACCTCGGCCGGTTCGCGACACCCCTAATGCTGGCCGCCATGAGAAAACTCGGTACCAGTGTTGCTGCATCTGTAGGTCACCTTTAAGTTAAAGCTGACGGAGAAAATATGGCCACGGCGCAACGCCGCATGTACGCTGGAAGCTAGAGCCGGTTTGCTTTCGTTGTTTTTGTATGGTCGGAGCAAATCTGGCAACAACGCACGCTGTTTTGCTTCGACGGGAAGCCAGCAACAACGCACGTTGTTTCGCTTCGACGGGCAGCCAGAAGCTCCGCTGTTTGCGAACACATGTAGCGAGGACGTGACCGGAGAAGTGCCCCTGTGATGTTCCCGGAAGACGGAAAGTGTCACTCGTAATCGTCGTGTGTGCTTTGAAAGCGAAGGAAGTCGCAGGATCCATGAGTGCGCGACCACAAGCCAAGGTTCACGACAGCGCTGCGTTGACAGCGGCGATCTCGTTCTGTCTGGTGCAACACGGCGATGCGACAAAGAGCTGAAACGTTCGTGGTGTGTGGTGCGGTGCTTGGAGTCGTAGAAAGCCACATTAACCCGGAGCGCAAATTGGTTGTTGTGGCGTTGAGTTTAACGGTACGTTCAGTTCCGTCGTCGTCAGCTGATCCAGTCCAGCTCGGGCGAGCGTCTTTAAAAGTAAATCTTCCTTCGTTCCGTTTCAAAATGTGGAAGATTCCCGACGCATACCGTGAGTAAAAAGGTGCGGGCGTTTTCAACAAAATTACATCGTTTTATTTGAACAATGGACTCCGGATTGTTGTCCTAAATCTGCCGTTTTTATGCTTCGCGTTGTTGGACTGCGTTTCCGCAGCGACGTGTTTGCACAGCGACGCACACCGCTCGAGTAGATGATTCGGTCCTGCAAACGACCGGTTATACAGAATTTCAGGGAAACTTAAGTCACCACCGATATTTAAATTTCCTGTAAATCTCGTGTGAGTTTGTTGCGCACATCATGCGGTGTGAATAAATTTGAGGCAAGATTTCCTACCTGCCCACAGACGCACGAACTGAGACCATTTTTTACGTAGTGAACTTAGTGCTTTTTATTTGTTTTTGGAAGAGGCGTTGGTGCATTTAATATGGTACAATCGCTTGAGAGTTCAGAAATTGGGGAGAGCGAACAAGCTTTCCCAACTTTGTCTCTCTTCTCTCTGGCATTGCCCCTAGTTTCAAATTTCAGTACACATACCTACTAGCAGGTACAAACTGCTCTAAAGAAGGTAAAAGTCTGGGGAAGTCAGGACGGTGCGGACTCCGTGTTTCGCGCTTTTCGCAAGGTGAGTGGGGAAGTGCTTTTGCGAGGTGTGCGGAATACGCAGACGATTTTGTTATATCCGTCGTTTGCGCGTCTCTCCCCTGCATTTCATTTATTTCGGCTCGGGAGAGACGGGGGTGCGACAGATAGGCCGAAGGCCCATACCGGGTGGCCTGCAACACAGTGGCGTCACAGGGAGGGGGGGGGGGGGGCGGTCCGCCCCGGGTGCAGCGCTCAGGGGGGTGTCGCGGCGGGCCACGAGAACGGGGGGCGGGGGAGCGGGGGGGGGGTCGCGGGGGGAGGGGGGTCGCGGCAGGCTACCGCCCCGGGTGCCGCTGACTCTTGACGCCACTGCTGCAACACCGAAACTAATAGAAAAAAAATTGAAAAAGGGGGGGGGGGGGGATAAGATGATCTACAAAGGCGCAATCACAAGCCAAGATTTGCGATAACAATGCGTTTGCTCCGGTGGGCCGTGTGGTTGTATTTTACCCTGCTCTCTGCAACACAGTGTCATGACGAAGAGCTGGAACGTTCACGGTTTGTGCTGGGCTCACGGTCTCCGAAACCGAAACCGGATCAGCGAGATAACTGCCTTGTGTACTCTGAAATGACGGAAGCAATAAGTTGTCGAAAGCCCGTTTTTAGGGTTTCGAACCTAGTAAACAAGATTAATATAATTAAACTTAGTTGTTTGTATGCAGGCGGACATATGTAAAACAACAATACATTCGCTTTCCCAAACGAAAAGAAAGTAACGCTCAGTCCGCCGTATATGGCAGCAACTTCTTCAAAGCAAAACCTATGCTGGCAACGTAAGCGGTTTTCTCACTGATCTCTTCCCCGCTTGTTCGCTGCAGCGGGAGTGAAGCCACCGGACTTCACTCGCTTGGGATACGATTTGCGGTTCTGCTAGCCTTCTGCTGCGGTTTTCCAGCGTGCTGTAGACACGTTTTCTACTCGCTCGTCGTCATTCGCCCAAGAAGTTTTTTAAGACTCTGTGTATTGTTGAGACTTGCCGTTGTGAACACGTGGAAAATTTTGCGAAAGCGCAGTGTCGCAGGAAAAAGGCACAACTCGTCGAAAGCAAGGGTCTGGCGGCCTGTTCAAAGCTTCTTGGCACGCCGAAGTGCCGTGTCTCTGTGCCTTCGCGCGCTTGGATACCGACCAAGAATTGACGCGGTGTGAATGTGTTTTGCGAGTGCAATGTGCGTGAAGCCGTATGTGCCTCTTGATCAGCGTCTTACTTTATTCTGACGTCTGTATACTTGCGGCCCTCGCGGTTTAGGAACGAGCTTAATCCAGCGTCCACTAGCGACGGAAGATGGGGGAAGGTACGTCTTTTTTCGTCCTTAGACGATTTACACAATACCGTGCACAACAGCTCCTCTTCACTGATCACTGCTGGCTCATTATCAACCTATTTAATTGCACTTGACGTTTGAGCGCGGCTCGCCTAATTGTAATTGGTCAACAGATTGCACACGACCATATCGGCCGCGCTTCAAAGATTTTCATTATCGCCGTCTTGTACTTTTGCTTTCGAAAACCCTCCTTGCTCCACAGCGTTGCTCTATTCGTGCTCCCACGTAATCCATTAGAGTAGATTTGGAACATAGCCATATATGGTTAATAGTACATAAGAACACGTACAGATTTCCCCCTTTATTGATAGCAACTCACCGGAACAGCTGGACGATCCAGAACTCCGTGGCCGATATATATATATATATATATATATATATATATATATGTGTATGTGCATATATATATATATATATATACATGCATATATATACTCAAATTTTTATATAAAGAGGGAACAATTTTATGAATGCGGGTTTCACTGCGTGTTTATATGGCTCGGCGGACATTAGATGGGAACATAACCATCACTATTATCAGACGAATTAACTAAAAATTTAATTAACTTTTTAATTACTGTAATTAGGATATATGTTTATATTACGAACTTTGAGGCCGTCATATGCCAAGACTGTTCCATTTTGTAGAATTCGCGTAACCAGCTTGTGTACCGCAATATTCGTCCACGAATTTTGCACTTTTATCCGGCTATATGTAGAAAAGTTCTGGCTATAGTGGCCACTTTTGTGTGTTTGCCGAATTGAGTGAATAAAAGTCGGATTAAGTAAAACATTCAGGGGCAGATATCTTGGAACACAGGCACATTACGCGAATTCTACAAATGGAACAGTCTTGGCATATGACTGCCTCGAAGTTTGTAATATAAACATATATCCTAATTACAGTAATCAAAAAGTTAATTAACGGATTTTGGATAATTAGTTTGATAATAGTGATGGTTATATTCCCATCTCATGTCCGCCAAGCCCTATAAACACGCAGTGAAAACCGCATTCATAAAACTTTTACCCTTTTATTTAAAAATTTGGTGCAGTTAAAAAAATCCAAATATATATATATATATATATATATATATATATATAAATGATCTAAAGGCATCTACGCGCGACACACGTTCAGAACTTTGGTGCGGCATCAATTCTTGATCGGTATCCAAGCGTGCGAAGGCACAAAGATGCATCACTCGGCGTGCCAAGGAAGCTTTGATCGCGCCGCGAGACCGGCGACACTTGTTTTCGACGAGTTGTACGTTTTAATACGGCTTCACGCACATATGCACTCGCAAAACACATCCACACGGCGTCGATTCTTGGTCGGTATCCAAGCGCGCGAAGGCACAGAGACACGGCACTTCGGCGTGCCAAGGAAACTTTGAACACGCCGCCAGACCCTTGCTTTCGACGAGTTGTGCCTTTTTCGTGCGGCACTGCGCTTTCGTAAATTTTTCCACGTGTTCACAACGGCAAGTCTCAACAATACACAGAGTCTTAAAAACTTCTTCGGCGAATGACGACGAACGAGTAGAAAACGTGTTTACAGCACGCTGGAAAACCGCAACAAAACGCTGGCAAAACCGCAAATCGTATCCCAGCGAGGTTGCGTCCGGTGGCTTTACTTGCGGGAGCGGGAAGCGCGATCCAGCAATTGTCATTGAGATCAGTGGGGTGACCATAGTCCTCAAGGTAGAAAACGGGACATCCTACCCCGGGGGGAGAGGGGAAGGGGGAAGGGACGTACGAAAGATTAAGATCGGGAGAAAACATTTAATGTAAGAACTGCTATTTCAAAACGTTAACGTACTACATGCGTGCTGTATTCAGTAACTCAAAACATATTTCTACACACGAGTCTTCGCGACAGAAAGAAGTTTTTGAGGGCAAGAACAGTTCTCTAAATTTTACTGGGTAAATATTTTAAAGTACCTACGGTTACTTTTGTAAAATACACTTGTAACGAGTAGCCATAGTTTTGGTTTGCTTCAACTCGCTTTGTGCCAATTTCGAAACTATGCACTCCTGCGAAAACGGGACATAATTCCTTATTGGGACAAAAAGACGGGACGGCAGAAGCGGACTTCAAAAACGGGACTGTCCCGGCCAAAACAGGACGTCTGGGCACCCTAGTTATCGACCTCCTGCGATCCGCATCAGCCGCAAGCATGCTGTCTAAGTATTGTGTGCCCGCCGGAAAGAATATCCAGTCTTCTCGGAAGCAAGGCTGCAACTAGGGCTGCTCGGATCGTGGCTTGGACGTCATCGGCTCCCACGAACCACGTCCGCGAGCCTCACGTCGTTTGCTTGGTTCCTTTACGTTTCCGGCGATGAATCCCCCAGCCCTGGCCTCATCCCTACAGGACCTAGCTAGTGAAAAACAATCTACGACAACGCGGCGTCTTCGGAATGCGATTACTGCGATCAGTGGCTCTTAAAACCTCGGTGGTCCCCCTTCAATTGTGAGCTCTGTGTGTGTGTGTAGGCGTTGTAAAGAGAGCTCTACAATGTGCACGCTCTTACCTTCACAATGTGAAAACTCTTCGAATGGTCATTCAACAGGCAGCGCTGCGAGACGCGAGCCTTCGGCGTTGCTTCAACTCGCAGTGTGGTTCTCAAAATGGGAAATCATACTCCGTTTCATACATAGCGTGCAAAGCTGTCAAAGGTACTGAAGTGGTGCGCATGAAAATACAGAAAAAATGTGTTACTCCGCGCGGTTCGTGGACGAGTGGTGCAAGGCGCTGCTCTGGCGATACCGACGTCTCGGTGGCAGTGCTTCAAACCCATTAAACGTGCGAAGTTTTTTTGTTTTTTTAGACATTATATTTGTCTAAGTTTGTGCGCATTGCCGAACTGCATATTTTATATTCCTCCTTTCTTGCTTTTTATTTAAAAGTCGCCGAGAGGCAACATTTCTACCATCTGCTCTGCCACTTTGCAAGTGTTATTTGCCTTCAGCACCAAGTTATATTTTTCTTTCGTGCAGCGTGGATTGAGAAATCGCACTGATAGCAGCCATGTCCCAACATTTATAATAAGACGTTAATCGACAATAGTTGTGGCCTGTACAGTTTATTTTGAAATAGCCGTTAAGGGTAGGAATCTCCCTCTCGGGGTACTTGCGATGCACCTTCAGGTGAAAGGCGTTGTGTGTGAATTCGTCATGTCTGACGGTCCCCGTGCTCAAAACTTCTTCGTTGCGAGGTCTTCGCTTCGGGGACGCCACCTTGCCAGATAGACACTGCGCCTTGTACCTCACGACAGTACGGGCGCACACTCCGGTGTCGTTACTGACCGTCTCCAGGACTTCACGACCGACTTCTCCGGGAAACGCGTTCTTGTACTCGTGTACTCATTGGCGATCACCTGCTTGCACTTTTTGGAAGTCTTCGCACAACGAATCTTCGAAAATATCCGAGCAGGAGAGGTACTTGAGCTTGCTGCGTAAGACGCCATCTTCTCAAAACCAGCCAGTGTCACACAACCCGAAAACCCGCAGCGGCTGCCGCATGGAAGAAAACAAAAACATATTTAAAGTAGTTTACATTATCTTTTCCTTTTTATTAAAAAAAATTTGTGCTCCGTCGAAATCATAACGCCACTATCAGTTACTAGCTCTGAAAAAACACATTTTTCAACTTTTTAAAAAAATTTTGCAAGGGGACGCACTATTATATGGGGCGAACATAGACACGGTCGGCGATGCAAACCGGTGCGCTAGCTTTGACTGCGTTGCACACTATGTATGAAACGGAGTATAGTCCCGAATAAGCTGCTGCACCTTCACTCACTCCCAGAGACGCACCCCACGACAGTTCTAGAAATATATAAAATGCAGACGCAGGATTCGGTTTAGAATAATACGCACGACGCGAAACTTGTTGGATCTCGTATAGAACGAATTCTCAAAACGAGTATTCGCAGGTGTAGTTATGTGGAAAGATGCCCGCTTCATACGGAGCGAACCCAGGTTCAACGCAAAAAATAAACATACGTTTTTTATGTTTTTTTTTACAATTATTATTGAGAAAAATGAATGTCGACGAAACTTCGTGCATACTTTTTTTACCTTTCCTTTTTAATTTTTTTTTTGCACAATCAGTATTGAAAAAAAATGTTGTCGATGAAGCTTTGCTGAACTAAATGGTATGGGACTTTCTTTCTAGAGGCGCATAGGGAAACAGCGGGGCTTGGGTTGCTGGCTGGACGCCGCGAAGCAGCGTTTACGGGGGAGGGGAGTTAATATGTGCATAGTGAGCAGCCACAGACTGTCAAAGACTGTTGGCCCAGACTTTATCCGACTTGCCTTTTAGGCAGATTCCTCAAACTCTGGGCTGGGCTAAGCGGAAACTGTTTGCTAGGGCTTTTTCCGACATGCCTTTTAAACTGATTCCTCAAAATCGATTATATTTTTGCAGGCCAATTGCGAAGATTACAAATTCGGACATATACTTTTTGTGTTGCTAGATCTCGCCTGAACTTTTAATTACATGTTGTGAATGTTGAGTAGTACCCAGTTTGCTAAACATTATGCCTCTGGCATCTTTCTGTCCCTAGTGTGCTCAAACTGAAATTTGCAATACTGGCACAGCTTCCAGATTAAACCCGACCTGCTCAAATTGTATACTGTGTTTCACACTTTGATCCGTGTTTGCATGCATTCTGGGTCTCGTGCTCCAGGTATGATTCCCAGTAGAAACACAGCTTGTGGAAACCGTTTCTTTTTTGTCCAGATATATTTCCCCGTATAGATCCGAACGGTTAAACTGGTTTTAGCAAATCCGGTACGTTTACTGGATTATGCAAACCGTTTCTTTTCAGTCCTGGTATATTTCCCGGTATAGACCCGTACTGTTAAACCGTTTTTTTTGCAAACCCGGTACGTATACTAGTTTATGCAAATCGTTCTTTTCTGTCCTAGTATATTTCCCGGTATAGGCCCAGACTGCTAAGTTGTTTTTTTAATACGGTACGTTTACCGGTTTCTGCAAACCGTTTCTTTTCTTTCCTGGTATATTTCCCGATATAACCCCAGACTGTTAAACCGTTTTTCTAAAATACGGTAAGTTTCCTGGTATATCCAAATCGTTTTTCAGAATTCTGGCTTGTTTTTTCATACTGTAATCATACCTTTTTTTCGGTTAGGTTGCCGCAAAAGTTACCTTAGAAAAAAAGGGAAAAAAATGTTAAGCAGCCGTCTGTTTCCCTTGATTTATGTGCAATTCAAAAATTATTTCAGAGCTAAAAACATCTAAAACTTCAACGAATTGGAATGCCAAAACACACATTAAATGTTATTGCAACGGCGAGCATATAAATGCAAGAAGAAGGTAACCCCTACCAGACACTAATTTGCTTGAAGACCAAATTTTC